>JARFNW010140392.1:0-10408 GCA_031763155.1 Dirona albolineata | reverse complement strand
TTCTGTCCAGTAGTTTAGGAGATTAGCGGAAATACACACACACATACACACACAGAAAGTGAGTTATATATAGTAGATGCGTTCAACAGGAACAAGATCCTATCCAACAGGGATAACTAGGTTGCCTGCCCATAAAATGGCAAATAATAAATAATTAATGATAAAGCTTATTAAGAAGGCTCCTCATCCTACCCAAGACAGCACGAAAAGAGACAGACTCCGATTTTGGTCTACGGCGTTCACTCTGTTGGAGGATACAGATAGTCCGAAGCGTAGGCCAAGGCGCTAGTGTAGGCGAAGTGCCAGGCATAGGCGTTGGCTCAGGCGTATCAAAATCCATAGCAAGAATACTTACTGCGGCTGCATGCCTAGACATGTTCCTTGCCCTGGTTTGGTTCTTGATTTGCCTGTATGCCGCTCGTTTTTTCTGTAATCTCCTCAACAGAGTACATGACTGGAATGACTGTAGTCTTTTCCATGTCAAAGTGGACCCTTTTGCAAATATTTGTTGAGTCCTTGCTTTGCTTGAGTGGAATGTCATTTCTTGTCGGTATCGCCGACCCGATCAAGAATAGATCTGAAATCTTCTTGGCATTTCCCTCTTTCTTGTCACCGTCTCCAGTCATTTCAAAGACTGGTGTTGGCACAATCTTGTTCCTTCTCTTTAGGGATCGAAACATTTTGCTCGATTTGGTGTCACTGTCACGCTGTGAAGTTGTAGTTTTGTATTGAAAAATCGTTCGGTAATCGCTGTGTAATTCGCTGTGGCATACTCTGGGTAACACGAAATAGTTTTTTGGCCCACAGTTGTCGTTAGTGCAACAATGCGCGGACGTCTCAGATTGCTCCTGTAATGCCACATGTAAAGTAGGCCTATGTCACAGAATATGCGCTCAAAACGCGCGAACACCGTGTCGAAAATTGTGTGTATAATAAAATCATGGCCTCGATTTTACAGCAGTGTCCGCTTAATTAAGACCGCAAGCTTGGGAAGACACAAAACCCATGGGCACCGGGATCTTAGACGGATTTGGTTTTAGATTTTTGAATTAATCTGTCAAGTCCCGAAATCCGAAAGCACCATTGATTGCAGATTGCTGTCATGAAACCTAACCATCTAAAGAATTGAGATTGCGTTGATGAAGGAATGGTGTTCAAGTACCATAACTATCTTATTTCCATACGTGATGAGCGACGCCTTTCCCTTTAGTCAGGCAGATCTCCAACTCCGACGCACCAACTTCAGTACAATATTCATTCTTTCCAGGAACTGTCATGGAATATGCCCCCAGAGCTTGTCATCCCCAACCTCCTCCCCACTAGCACTACCCATTAACATTTATTGTGTCAGGTATGGTGCTTGGTTCTTTGGCCTATGAGACTAAAAAAAGGTCTGGCCTGTCACTGTCAGAAGCTCCACAAAATAGCAGCATTTTTTTAAAAGATGGAGTCTATATTGTATGTAATTTCTATTTTGTTCCGGTTCCACTATCATCATATTTCCTTCATTTTCCACTCCTTAAAAAAGGTGAAATAATCGAGATGACGGTGAACGCTCCAGGGGGAAGAAAAAAGAAAAAAAGGAAAAGAAGGAAGGAAGGAAGAAAAAGATGAAGAACAATAACAACCTCAACAAAAGTGACAACAAAAATAAGAACAAGAGCAAGAAGAGGAGGGAAAAGAAAAAGAGGTGTAGAAATGCCACTCTGCTGCCCAAAATAACCTAAAAAGGAAATGGGGAATGGCCAATATTAAAATACAACACAATGAATCTAAAACATACACTTTTAATATCCTTCCTTAAATCTGAACATTTCAGGTTGCATAATATGGAAAAGTCTCACTTCAAACATAAAAATAAAAATATATTAAGTAATATGAAATGAAGAGTTCCATGACAAAATGAATTGTGAAAATAAACATAAATGACTTCTCTCCCTGAGCAGTTAATGATAATGAATGGCATTTATATAGCTCTTATCCACGATCATCACCATCCTCTGAGCACTTTCAGTAGCATGAAAGCAACAGAGCACTCAACACTTAATACGCCACATGCAGCCTGATATGTGCAAATATAATTTCTTGGACTGCTTACAATAAAGTTAATTCATAAAAGTCATTATATTTAACCAAAATAATTTTGACCCCAAAAAAATCCAGCGATACAAACCCACCCTATCACTACAAGGTCAAAACATTGGTTCCTTTCAAAAACTTGCAACCTCAAACATTTGATTAAATATCTAAACAAAAACAATGTGGATAAAGTTCATAATTTTGTCATGGAACCTTCATATGTATACAAGGTCAATTATATAAAATTAAGAGCATCGTGAAAACAAAGTGACTCAAAACAGATTCTCACATGCTTCAATTTTTTTCACAACGATAAAGGCACTGTCATGAATATTCAGTATTTTCAAATAGCAAATAAGCATGGCCATTTATGTGGCGGATTTCATTGTTAAAATGCACTATGGGACAAACAAGCTTGATCAAATCTTGTCATTAAATGAATAAATTTTCATATTAAATGGCTATAATCTGTCATGGAGGAAGTCATGTTTGCAATGCTTTTCATAAAGCCGTAGCATTTATCATTATATTCTTGAATCGAAAGTCAATAAAATGTGTAAAGCAATAAAAGCCTTTTTACGGAGTTCATCAAATATTTTGTTCAAACTGACAACACTGCAAAAGCTAACCCTTACACTTACAGTTCAAGCAATATAATGAAAACTATCTCTCGATTTTCTTGAATATAAAATAAATCTTCCTTTGATAATCAAGAACTCGTAGTACGGTATTTTCGGTATCAGGTATAACCAAAATCATGTCCAATAATTGACAGGTAAATTTCAACAGGAGAACAATCTTTCTTTGAAATAATGATATGACATAATGCCCATAAGCATTAACAAAAGTATACATTATTTGCATAAGGGATATGATATTAATCAAGCTTTATTATGAAAGAAATAAGTAGAGTTGCCAGGAGTTAAATTTTAACAAACAAACAAACAAAAAAACCAACACATTTTGACTATTCCTTACCTGAATGGAATCATTCCTTTATGCATTTTTTTGCCGTTTGTTTAGGCATTGCTTAAAAAAACAACCATAAAACCTTCATACATGAGCCATCTGACCCTATCGTCTAAATAGGTCATGCAATTAATTGTGCATAACAGCAAATGTCATATCATAGAAATTGTTTTTCACTATCAAATCAATGATGCAAGATTTCTGGTAAAGATATTCTATCTAAATCTGACCTCTATCTCTTTTAGACAAATACTCATGATTAATGGGTAAAAAATAATTAAATATTGAAATCTAACGAAGGGTGTAGTTCATCCTACATCACCTTTTTGCTTCCATGACATACACGCTAAAATCATCCACCTCAAACATGTTCATCACTACTGATGATTTATTTCCATTATTACCAGATGAAAAAATGCATAGATCGGATTACATCTAAGGTTTAAAAAAACCAAAACATTTTTAAAACATGCAAAGAAATTGATGCAGATAAAATAATGAATTGTCAGCATCATTATCAACAACTGGGAAAATATTTAGCAAAATCCTTATTAACAGATATTCCCGAACAATTGAAGACAATATGAGTGAATCGCAGTTTGGAATCAGGTCTGGAAGAGGAACTGTTGATGCTATCTTTCTCGTAAGACAAATTGTAGAGAAAGTGAAAGAACACAACGTTAATCTTCACTTTAATTTCATAGACTTTAAAGCTGCATTCGACACAATCTGGAGAGCAGCCCTCTAGAAAATAATGTTACATATTGGGATTCCACAAAAAGCAGTTTCAATAATAATGAAAATGTAAGATGACACAGAATGCGCGATAAAAATAGGAGGTCAACTAACAGATTTCTTTCCAGTATAAGTTGGCGTAAGACAGGGATGCATAATGTTGCCAACGCTTTTCAATATAGTTTTCTTGATTATTTAATGAGAGAAGTTTAAAGTTTGGACACTCACTTTGTTTAACAGTCTGTATGTCAATCGACATCAGGTATGCGGAGGATATGACCCTTGTGTCAGCAGTTTAAAAAAAACTTCAACTAGCAACCACAGAGCTTTAGAACACATGCAACAAATGGGGTCTAAAAATTTATCCTAACAAATGCGCAGTAATAGATTCTGAAAAAATTAAAGACATAAAAATAGAAAATGAAACAGTGCCAAAAGTAAAAGAATTCAAGTTTCTGGGAAGTATTGTGACAGATGTAAAGAACAGAACATCCATGGCTTCAAGAGCCGAAAACAGCATAATAAACGCCAGCTTCAAACAAGAATTCTCAAATCAGAGATCAAGGGGGGTGCCCGCGCAAACGATGGCCAGACAGAGAACAATGTGGCATTCCATTGCTAACTACTTTTGCAACTGATGCATTTTTAAAACGATTGTGCTATCACTCACTAAATAAATAAGGTTGAATACTGAGAACAATGTGTATCACACGGCGACAAAAATAAAACTAGGCAAAATTAAGTCTATTCATGATTATATCATGATAATGATATATCTTGCATGGGGCATGGGTGTTCAGAATGAATTCAATTTCCAAGGTTTTGGCTTTACGCAGTAAAAACAACAATGATTTCGTTGGCAGCCAAAGTGTTAAAAAATATGATGTAAATGTATGTATCGGGATGGAAAGAAATTTGCAATTTTCACTACATTTGCGTGCTTACTGAATTTTTTGTCATATGAGTTAACTTAACTAGATTGCAGTAAAACATAGGTCTTTATTTGATGCATTCGATGTCAATTTTAAATTCATTATAATATCAATCATTAAAGTGGAGCTGTTATTAATATTTTTTAAAGGTTAAAATACGAAGATCAGTTTCCACTGCTAGTGAAATGAGGTAGGTATTTACAGCATGACCCCTGTTTGATCCTATAATTGTCGGGTGAAACCAAATACTGCTTGCCATGATCGTAGATTTTGTTATCACCATTATTTCATGTTTGACTTGGTCCAAGCCTCACTGATCGCCCACATTCTTTTAGCAACAGCCAAATCCAGAGCAATTGGGTTTGGCTCTTTTTCTTCACAATCACTGGAGAAGAGAAAGAATCAATAGATTTAGATCGTAATGACATCAAAGGAAGTTATTTTCAGAATGTATTATTTAAGACAATCTAAATGAAATAGGATATATACAATAAGATTGCTTTGATTCGAGTCACAGGTCTATTGATAACATATATTCAAAGTTGCATTTCTTTAAATTTATGAAAAAAATATTTTTAATTGCACAATATAAAGAAATTAAAATTGAATTGTACACAACTTTATCACTGGTCATCACAACAAAATGTAGTCTAGGCAGAACATCAAGATACCTATCATCATCATCATTGTCTGGACAGATGCCAAACCTAACACCGAAAGGTACAATAGGATATTAAAGAAAGAAGGAAAGAAACGACAGATCCCAAACTATAAAGTAACAGAAAATAGGGGATTAACCAGTTCAGTATGTGAAGAAGTAGCACATTAAGATAGTCACCTGAAATATTTCCCTGAGACTTTCTCCAATGAAGGATCAATGGCAAGCCTGAGAGTGGTTTGGGCTCCCTGGACAGCTGTTTTCATGAAAACAAATTTAAAAGGATAAAAGAGGAAACTAGAGATGCTGGAATTCTGCAGGGGTAGATGTCTGGTTAGCTCAGTTTGAACCATTCCAGGATGAAGACTGTTGGCGGTGACTCCGGTGCCTGCAGAAATATGAAAAGTATGCATTCATAAACACATAATTGAAAATACTGAAACTTGTAATGTTCAAATTCTATATATGTAAAAAAAATAAATGTATATTCTATTGGGTAAGTTACGGCAAACAAGAATAAAGAATAAAAGGAATGTAATTCTTTTTCTATCTACCCTTTAATTTAAAAAAATTTGATTTAAGTATTCCTACCAAGCAGAAATGTTAGAATGAGTAATCTCCTTTGATTATCAAACTCTATACAGCCAACACTGCCAATGCATGTTCAAAATTACTTAGGTTTTTGACCCAAACTTTTCACATTATCATTTTTCCATGATGATTTGTAAAAGTGAAAAAAACCAAAATCTCATTCATCAGCAGCAACTTTTACACATCAAATGTAATTCTGACCACATCTTATTTATTTATAATTTTTTCGCCTTCTAAATTTGGAAAGAAGAGCGAAAGAAGAGCTCACCGTCAAGTGTCCTTGCAAGCTCATTAGCATGAAGAACATTAGCAAGCTTGCTTTGACTGTATGCTGTATATTTACTGTAAGATGTGGCACTGTTCAAATCATCAAAATTGATGTCCCCTCTTGTGTGGGCCAGACTTGAAAGATTTATTATTCGGCTTGGAGCAGATGATTTTAGTTTGTCCAAAAGCAGTTGAGTAAGAAGGAAATGACCTGCAATATATATTATAAAAGTTTTTACAATTTTAAAAAAGGAGACATTACAGAAGCAATACAATAAAACTTGGTGGCAACATTCCTAGTTATAAACAAAAAGACCTCAGTTGTTAATAAATTGAATCAAAGCATGAGACACAAACTGCTGGAATTGCCAATCTACTATGGGCAACAATTGTTCTCCAGCAACAGCACATTTTCAGCATTAAAGTCTTATTCTACCAAAAATGTTTTCTCAGACCTACATCGTCTTTTTTTCCATTAATGATAATGTCAAGAGATTATGATAGGTCACAACAAGTAACATGCTGCTGAAGCATCATGTCCAGCCACTCCATCTACTTCTTCATGTTATAAAAACAATTACATCAAGTCTTGATTTTTTAAGGCTATTTTTAATTTATGTTGACGACATTCAAAAACCTGTGTGTTCAAACAAAAGGTGAAAACAAAGACCTAAGCACAGACAAGAGACTTAAGCTATGAGATTTTTTTAAAAAGTGGTTGTGTAAACTGATCATTCAATAAAATTACCAGTAAAAAGTGATAATATTACCCAGGCAACTGTCTCACTTTGAAAACAAACAATAATACTGAAACGTTCTTGATCACTATCGACTGATAATTAAACAGAGAAAAGAAAGTCAGTAACTAAATATTTTTTCTGAGGTAAAAAAAACCAAACCAAACTAATTTCAAATCAAAGGTCAGAAAGAAAATGAAATGTCGTAGACCCCTGAAATTCTGAAGAGACAAAAAAAACCCCAAAAAAACCAAACAAATCCGAAAAATTGCATCATATATTTCTATCATTTCAATGATGATTTTTTGTTAAATACCACATAAGTTGTAAAATTTATGTAGGGTCTCACCAAGATGATTGACGCCCAGCTGAAGCTCAAACCCTTCCTCTGTTGCCATTTTTGGACACATCATGACACCAGCATTATTGACCAATACATCTACATGAGGTTCGGCTGGTTGAAAAAAATCACAACATAAAAACATTGGAGTTTTGGTTTCAGCATAGCCTAATATATACATGTATATCAATTCCTTTCTTGAATTATTCATCTAAATTAAAGCATTGGCCACCAAAAAAAAAAAGGCCAAATAGAGGCCAAGTCCTTGGTAAGTTGATTCCGTGTGACTGACAACAAAAAATCACAAAAGTTATGACTACAATTGAAGAGCATAGTTCTACACACTAGGAAAACATCAATTTTTAAAATACCGGTCTTCCATAGTAAAAACAAAAAAATGAGCTCTATATATTTACAGTAGTGACTTAACATTTGCGGGAATTTGTGGCAACGTTGGGGCTATTCCCAAAGGCATAGTATAACGAAAAAAGGTTTTTGATGTTTTTCTCGATTCCATAAAATGTGTCACGATATTGTTCTCTCATATTCAAATATCCATACACAATTTGAATAATATGGAGGAATGTGTTGACACTTAGATATATAGCTTCCTATAACACGACAACTTTATCAAATATATTTGACTAGCTTTGTCTTTCATATATATTTCAAAATACAAATTCTAAAAATATTTTACACCAAAATGTGAGCTTTCCAATATAGGCCTACAACGTGACAGAAAGATAGGATGACTGAGCTGGCTTAGTAAGGCTCCCTAACAGGCCCCGGAACCGCTTCGTCCGGATCTTCATTGAGGCCTGTCTATCATAATATTTGATGCACTAGGAAAAGAACAAGTAGAAAATCCTTTTTTTTTTAACCCCCAAAAAACAACATATTAATCAGCTGAATTTTCACCCTTAGGGGGATAACTTTGACATTGTGAGTAAATATTAGCAGGCTGGTATCCATTCTTAACTTACTCTCATTGACAATTCTTGCAAATGCTCTAATGGATGAAAATGACGCAAGATCCAATTTCTTACAAAACACACTCTTATTGGCAGTTTCCAGAACAATTTCTAGGCGAGCCTTTTCGCACTTTTCCTGATCTCTGCAAGCCATTATGACCTTGGCACCTGAAATAGCAAATAATAGAAAATAGTAAATCTATCAAATTATTACACGTGACAATAATTTGTTCATAAAAACAAAAATTTGTGACATTAGTCATAATTCACAGTTTCATTGAAACTCCTACATATTAACTCAGCATGTTTTTGTTTGTTTTACTCCCACCTGAACTACATCAAACAAAATTTTACAAGGAGTCGGCCACAGGATGATCGCACTGTCGTAATTGTAGTTTTCAACTATATTTTTTACAATATGAGCACTCTGTTCAAAAATACCAAAATAATAAATAATACTGCAATTTAAAAAGTATTTGGCTATGTTGCTCAACAAATAAAGCAACACAGGAACATTGTTACAATTTCCAATGATAAACCATTCTAATTCTATTTGAAATCATACCTCTTCTTGCAAGTTCTTTAGCTGTTTCTTTGCCAACGCCAGTGTTTGCTCCAGTTATGATGACAGTTTTCCCCGCCATTCTTTCCTCCCCCTTGTACCTCCCACCTGACATAAAGTCTCTGACAAACGACAAGGAGAAAAAAAATTATTTCTGGGCTTCAAAATTTTAGTAACACTTACACCTTAACCTTCTGAGGACT
This sequence comes from Dirona albolineata, assembly GCA_031763155.1. NCBI lineage: Eukaryota > Metazoa > Mollusca > Gastropoda > Nudibranchia > Dironidae > Dirona > Dirona albolineata. The sequence goes on along the minus strand of JARFNW010140392.1, from coordinate 1,364 downwards.
CAGGAACAAGTCGTGTGTAGAATACGATGAAGATCTATGCTTATCAGCTATAGAATACCTTGAAAATATTTTATTGCAAGAGAGTATGAGGAAGCAAAAGGTTTTTATAACATAAAACTGAGATAATTGACAAAACTTTAATGTGGTCTTTAATCTTATTTGTATTAATATCTTAATTATGAAAAAAAAATGAAAACATATATCAAAACCTATAAAATACAATATAATTCTGACCTCATATAAAACAACAACAACAAAATAGACAATGTAATGTTATCCCTATCAAATGTACTGTGCACTTGCAAAAATGTATTTAAAAAAGCCCCTCAGGATACACTTAGACTTATGTGTAACAATGCCTGTGCAAAATGTGTCTAAAAGTAAAACCCCAAAATGCTTATCAATTTTAATCAGATTTTGAAACAGTAAGTAGCCCTGAACTAAATCAAAAGGATTCACTTACTTGAGCAATAAGATAGAACCTGCCAATGTCCCTATGACACTGGCAGTCACTGCATATCTGGGAAATCTCATCTTGCACTTTCACGTTCTGACGTCAATAACATTGAAAGATCTATAAATGATACGTCAACATTTTAAATTGAAGTGTATATCCATATATATTCAAGATGAAATTCAATACATGATAATATGTCTTTTCTTTGTAGGAAGGCAATGTGTCACCCTAACTTTCCGTGGGTTACGGCACTGACTCATGGTAAGCTCATATTGTCACTGCTTTTTGGCCAAACATGAGCAGCCAGTGTCGGATTTCAAGAATCATCACATGATCTGTCTCGCAATTATGACTATACATTTCAACTTTAGACTGAAACATCAATGGCCAGTGATAGACTCCGCTGGAAGCAACTTACACAAAGAGTCAAAGAGGGAGCTGGGACATCCAAGCCGGAGAAATATGATGCGGAAGGCCAAATATTTCAGACAATGAAAAAAACAAAAACAACTTCTTTCTGCACACCAAGTTTTAAGTTATATAAGTTTATCTTAGTCTATCTAACTTGCGTATCATCTATATTTTAAATTGTGTGATATACAGTAGAACTCGGACTCAACAAACTAGTTCGGTCAGTTTTAATAGTTTATTGGATGCAAGGTTCGTTGGAGCCAAGGGCATAATAATAATATTTCCAGTGACCGCTGCCGTTCGCGGACTCGCTGATCTGTGCATTTTTAGACCGACTGCCCTGAAAACGAACATTCTGGGGGTTTTTTCAAGTCATTGTTGATGTCTGTCGTCGCATTTATTTAAAAACACAAACAAAAAGAAATGAACAACAAAACAAACTGACGTATAAATGGCGTCGCATAACACACACACACTCTCTCTCTTCCCCCCCTCT
>JARFNW010140381.1:0-10409 GCA_031763155.1 Dirona albolineata | reverse complement strand
TTCCCTTGGAAATCGGGAATAACGAGAGCTTGGGAATAACGAGTATTTTTGCTTGGAACGGAGGCTCTCGTTATAACTGAGTTCCACTGTAGTGGGTAATTTCTGGAGGTATCCATTTTTACAAAGGACAGCAATGTGGGGCTGAAAGTGGGATTGGAACCTTGATGGATCATGTAGTGTGATTGGTCTGATCCAGCTAGTTACCAAATCCCCTGCAGATATTGTAACAACTTCAAAATTCCTCAAACTAAATCAAAGATGAAAAAGTGACAAAAAACTCTGTATCAGGTCATGTGAACTAGTGGGACACAGACTTGCAGTTTACCTGGATACACTTTACCTGGGTCTGTGCATCGATGCCTTCTACCTTGTACACTGTCCTCGGCCAGACACAGAGCTGGTCCCTACACTGTTTAATCACGGGTCTAAAGGGAACAGATAACAATTAAGCTGGTGATGTAATTTTGCCACATGATTAAAAGTTTGACCCTTCATTTTAATGTTTTACTGGTTCAAAGATACTTTAGTTATGACAACTATAATCTTAACCAAGACTGAAATGCTATGACAAATCTAGAAAATCTCACGAAAATGATCCATGTTAATTAATAAAAGAAAAAACTTGAGAGTACCTGATGAAAACGATCCATGTTAATTGATAAAAGAAAAAACTTGAGAGTACCTGATGAAAATGGTCCATGTTAATTGATAAAAGAAAAAACATGAGAGTACCTGATGAAAATGATCCATGTTAATTGATAAAAGAAAAAACATGAGAGTACCTGATGAAAATGATCCATGTTAATTGTCTGGTCTGGCATGACATGTCTCACAATTGGCTTTGCTTTATTTTCTCTCTTCAGCCGAACGACGAAAGACGTGGTCTGGGGCTCAGTTTGCCGATGCCAAGGAACAATACGAACAGGAAATGCTCAACACGTCTGCCTCTTACTTGAGAAGTCCAGATCCGATCAGAAAACGATCTGGCCTCACGCTCCACAGCCCGTAGTGGCAGACAGGGACAGACAGTGACAGATATGGGATGTCATTGGAGGAAAAAACAAAGGGAAGTGTTACATCGTAATAATGGGGGTGGGGGGGGGGGAGCATCGTGACTGAGGGGTCAAGGTGACAGACTCGCAGGGGTCAAGGTGACAGACTCGCAGGGGTCAAGGTGACAAACTCACAACTGAAATGTTTTAGGGCTCTTAGCAATATTCAACATAAAATACCTCACATCAACCATAGGAATTTGACCGTTACGTTTGTGTTGTAATCATGATGTTCTTTCATGTCTCCGAAGAGGATACTTAGCATTGACAACGAATAAATCTATATTTTTTTATTGCAACCGATTGTATCTTATTTTTCAAATTAAAATAAATTTCTTGTCATGTGACTGAAATATATCATTTTTATAGAAAAGCAATTTTTTCTAACATCTATATTTGAATAGATTTGTGATACCATGATACGATCTGTCTAAGATTCTATTTATATCTTGAATGTGTTTGATTTCATTACCAATCAAGGCAATGGCTAGCTTGGAAATATTTCGGATTATTGTCGGATGTACGTCATACACAGTGGATGGTAATAATTAGACGGTGCCGTCGGATAGATGACGACGTGATCCGACGATGGAGGGGACATGCTGTGAAATATCAGACTGAACACATCCGATCCCAAGCCCCCTGGATGGCAGAAAACGAAAAAGACAAATAAATTTATGTAACTTGTATTACCAGCCAGGAAAGATACAAATTGACGTATAGTAGTGGGGCAGGACTCCGGACGGGACGGGACTCTGGACAACTTGGCACTAGCAGCTTGGTGAGGTCAATCAGACAGTGGTCATTAATTCTATCCGACCAAAAACCAGTGTTTGGTCGGTTAGAATTAATCACCACTGTCTAACTAACCAAACTAAGCTGCTAGAGCCAAGTTATCCGGTGTCCCGTCCCATCCGGTGTCCTGTCCCACTACTATATTCCAGAACCATCCAGGACCAAAACCATCCATCATCATATTTCCATATTTCCTATTGATGTCCTGGTATCTAATGTATTCTATTTCTATGTCTGGGGCTAATTTTGCCCAAACACGTGTGATTCAAAAGAAACTACTTAAATTTTTTTATCAGTCACTTTTTCTACAGATGAAACATATATATATATATATATATATATATATATATATACATACATACATATAAATATATCTGTCTATTTGGCAAATATTTTAATAAACCTCAAATTATAATATATTATTACTGTTAAAATTCTCATGAACGAATCAGACCAGTTTGTCTTATTGCTGTTGGAGTTAAATGCACGTCTTGTCGGCGCCGGTTGCTTTGTGAGAAACGTTTATTCCTGTCACTTGTCATACATAGAAGTTTGTTTTATCTACAACCCAATTTTTTACCTTTAACCAATTTTTTACCTTTTACCTGGCTTCCAGCAAGCAGCCTCACTACTATTCTTTGCGAGATATTGCTAAATAAAAAAGAACTATAACCTTTATTGAAATAAAATCTATTCCTATACCAAGCCAGTACCTCTTCTATGATCGTCATTACTATTTACCTTTCTTATATTTCCTTTCTCACATTTAATGTCAATTATATTTCTTCCATTATCATGACTATTTGTCATGGATCAAAATCATGACTAAGTACTGAATTATATATTTTTTAAATTTAACATAATGTTTCAAGGGTCTTCAACTTGTTCGTCACGTCCTCGCCTGGCCTTAAAATGGATTGGTGCCTAATAAATACATGAATGGTGTCAAAAATTGGAAATAGGGGAATTTGAATTTGATACTCCAGACCGACCAAGTATGGTCACATGATGTGGGTAAATTGGTCAAAATCTGGTCACGAATTTGATTTAGTGTTCAGGCTGTGGCCCATGGCGTCATGGATATTGGTTGCTATTAGTTCTTGTATTTTAAGATGTGTTGGTTTTATTTTGTATTCTGGATGTTTGCAAATGTGATGAGTTTCTACGCAACCATTCCAAACCCCAGTATTATACGTATGTATACGTATGTATGTATCATGCAATGTTGTAAATAAATAAACAGGGGATTTAAAATTCCAGGTCAGTAGATCTGAAAAAAGTTTTTATATTAAGTACATTGGATTTGTAGTTTTGCAGTGAATTAATATGCTATATAATATATTATACCATACACCCATACCTACACATAGGAATGAACGTTTCCATTGTTTTTTATTTTGTTCATTATTCTTTGTGAACTTTTCCATTGTTTTATATTTTGTTTATTATTCTTTGTGAAAATCCCACTCTTATAATAATATAATAATTGGATATTTTAACAATGCACAAACTGCAATGATTTTGTGACAAGTGTTATGTATGAATCATGAATGTCTTTAGTTTGATCCTTAGTCTGCTCCATGTTTTTATTTATATTTTAGATTTTAGAACGCTGAAGTGTATTATTATAATCATCAAAGTGTTTCCTATTCAAATGTAGTAGGCAGGCCTATGCTAATATTGGCTACACATGGCTTGATGAATTGGTTCTACTGATGAGTTAGATTAAAACGCCAGTAATAAATATATAAAACTAACTCTATCCCTGTTTTTGATTACCAGTTCTAAATACGTCTTACAACAAATCTAGATGGGTGTGAGGTCAGTATTTATCACACAGGGCTATTGGTATAATGGGAAGGATATTGGTATCATGGGAAAGCTATTGGTATCATGGGAAGGCTATTGGTATCATGGGAAAGCTATTGGTATCATAGGAAGGGCAACGTTACCTTGTCCTCTTTCTTGTTTTGGAAGTCTTAAGGTTAGATAGTCTAATTGTGTGCTGTGATATTGACGTGAAGTAGACCCAGGTAGATTAGAACACCTGCCATGAAACCATCAGAGGATGACTGGGTCGTGTCTGTGGTCCACCATTCCAGACATGTGACTGGTTTGTACTGGACACGATATGTGTGACGTGTTTGTACTGGACACGATACGTGTGACGTGTTTGTACTGGACACGATACGTGTGACGTGTTTGTACTGGAAATGATACGTGTGACACGACACGACTTTGGATGATGGGATGGTTGGATGCAGGCTTTATGTTTGAAATTGGTTGTAATAATATAGTAAATTATTGCTGTCTGAAATCAAAACATTATACAACCTGTAACATTATCTTGCAACCAATGTGTGTGGGATATAGCTATTTCTAAACCTTCCATGTTTTTGTATGTTGCACGATGCCATGGATATTATTATTACATTAAAATATGCATAATTGTTGTTTTACCATTCCTCCAGACGCATTTACTGGTTTCCGTCTTCCTTCCAAATTGATATTGTTAAAGCAAGGGAAATAACTGGACAAAGTAGCTGGTATACGAATCGTGTCTTTATTGGATAGAGTTGGTGCCCCCTGCTCAATGTCAAAATGTCGTCATTGTAATTGGACTGATCACAAAGCTAAGCCTCTCTGGGCAGGTTATGTTAACGTCTTTAGGTAGATATATGTATATGTGTGTGCATTGATGTTATAAAGATATTCACAGCGTGTGGAAATGTTTTACAATTCATGGAATAGTTGTTGCTTGCTTGAAAACTTTGTCTTGGGATTAGCAAGTCAGAGTTATCTTTCCCTTGCCTTTGTTACCCTACCTGTCTGGTATTCGTGGTAAAACCTTTTTGATCAGCGTGTGGAAAATCAAACATGTTAGTGATAGATTTTGGCCGTGCCGTCTGCCACCAAGATGTAGATGGTGTGTACGTAACTACCTCTAGCCATAGTTTTGGGTAATTAGTAATTACATTTTTATCTTCAATTTTTTACAGCCTGTGATTGGAATCAATAAAATCCTTTATGATTTTTACTCAATTTGTCATAGCTTGAGTAGGTCATTATTACGATTGGAATGAATGACGTATGAAATATATTTACGACGTATTCACGGAACACGTTACAGAATGGAAGGGACTCAACTCTAGCCTGCAATCTCAGTGTACATCCATCTCTACATGAGTCATCGTTACTGAAGGTGACCTGTCAGGAATCAATTCAGTTTCATGAAACCAAATCTTGTGTTTGGCCATTCTTTTAATGGATGGGTAAATGAGTGAATGTTTGGCCATCGACATTGACTTATGTGGAGTCCGCTATGCCAGTCTTCCACGGTAATCCTGTCCGTGGCAAATATAGAGACTGGTATCTCTCATCCCAGACAGTTTGACGAATCTGTTGCACTGTAATTACATGGAATCAAATACTCTTCTCTTGACCTACTTAATTGATTTTATTCTAATGACTCGATTTAATTATTTGATTATCTACTGATTGTTAACTTTGACCGAATGGAATACGATTTGAGATTTATGGAACCTGCAGACTTGGTTTTGCTCACAACTTCAAACATTTGTAAAAATGCATTCGAAACAAACGAATAGCATGCAGCTAAATACCATTTTATTCTGTATTATAAATTATATTATATCATATTATATATCCCCTATGCACAGCTATCTATATTTCCGTCATTAAAAGTAATCATGAAATCAATATTATATCGGTTTTTTCTTGTTTTGTATTCCTCTGCCTCTAGATTTTGATCTTTCTGCCATTTTGTTTAGATTTTTTAATGCAGCAAACATGTTATATTATTTTTAACCAAATAAGTTTTTTACCTACAAAAAACATTGAAGATTCTTTAATTTCATAAAACAAACATTTATCTTTCTTGATTTGGTTGTTTGTTATATTATATTAACTCTCATTCATATACCTATATGTTACCTATATGGTTTTTGTGTGTCTTTTATTTTTATAATTTACCAGGAAATGTTTCCAACCATAACCTGGTTTCACTACTTACTCATTTCGTTGTCATTCTTGTACATAAGGAGTTTCATATTCATTGTTATCTTATGAATAAAAATGTGTCAAAAGATGAAATAGCTCATTCGTATGTAGACCCTCTAGCAAATGGGAGTGGTTAACTGTTGTTGGTGTTAGAGGTTTCATTCGTGACTCCAATTATGTTAGATGGCGCTGATGTTACACAGCTCCCCACAGCTTGATGCTGATTGAATATTGGGGGAGCCAGTGGCTAGGTCACTCGTCTTTTGTCCGAGAGGTCAAGAGTTCAAATCCCAGTGGAAGCACTGGAATTTTTCTCAAGACCTTGATCCTACTTCGCAGTTGCAGTGCTGCACTGCGGCTGATGCCTGGTGTTATTCCGATCTACCTTCAAAATAGACTCTAAAGACAAATTTCCTCCTAGGAGGAATAAGGGAGTTTATTTTATTTATATATTTTTTATATAAATCTCTTCATAAAACAATTAAATGTCCAAATGGACGAGTCAATGTATTTTACTATGCGTAAGTGCTAGGTCATTATGCAACAACACGCTAAATTGGTGTGATGCTAAATCAGTGTGATGTTAAATTGGTGTGATGCCGTAAGTTATTTCTTCCTATTTGTGTAAACGACTTCGGTCGAAATCAGGAACGAAACACTTAGCCCAGGTGACTTCTACTTCTTTTCTCCATTTGTTGTCACATAATTTAAAAAATGAATATGTGCTGTGTGTGAGTGTGTGCGACAGAGAGAGAAAAGTTGATGTCTACCTTTTGTAATAACATTACTTCTCACCTGTTTGATGATTGGTATTTCTAATCAAAGGTTTTAGAGATACCACAATTTAATAACATTTAACAATAAAATGAAATTGTAGATTGTTGTTGTTTTAGTATTTACTAGTGTCATCAGTAAATGACTGCCTCAAAATCAATTTTGCAAAATTTGTTATTTATGTACAAAACACGAGTCATCAGCTAAACTTGAGCATTCACCATTTAATACGTATTTAATACATTCACCATTTAATACGTATTTAATACGTATTCATATATTCAACTTTTACATACTGTTTTTAAAAAATAATTATTAATAAACTTGACATTAAAAGCCTGGTTTTTAGAAATTGACTTTTTGAAATATTTGTTGAATTTGTTGTCATTTTTCTTGTCTGTATTGTATGTTAGTGTTAGAATTAGAATCTCCAAAATTTAAAGCAAAATACAAGTTTCAACCTTCAGTCATAATGAAACCAAAAGGCGGCACCTGTTTGCAGTCATTTAGGATTTGATTTGAACCCTGTGTACAAATGTCATTGCATGAACCACAAACCACTTCTAATGATGGGAAGCCCCCCCCCCCCCCCCCCCCCCAACTATCACCCACATCCAGCAGCAAACCTGATTCCTCATGTAACAGTAGCACTACTAGCACTAGCACCAGTTCCCTTGGCAACCAGGTGTTATTCCTTTAAAGTAAGTAGTAGGATAAGGACACAGTGACACATTGAGAGACAAAAAACAAGAATAGGAAAAAGATTTGTCAAATGAGGGGATTGAACCCATGCCTGCTACAACACTGCTTGTCGAGACAGCAGACCGACTGGTTACCACTGAGCTATGCGACCACTGAGTTATTCCTTTAGTATGACTATGACAAATCTTCCCACCCGAAAAAAACAAAAAACACAATTATATTATGCAGTGAGTGTGATGATGTATGAGAGCCACAGCGTGTAAAGTAAATGACATCACGCATCATCCAATATACAATCCATCCATCGTATACACAAACGATACGTTAACTAACGGATGAGGTGTGAGTGCTGTCAGTGAATTAATAATAATGTCATGTGCAGTGATGTGACTATAATTCAATGCAATGATCCTCAAAACACGACATTACAGTTACCGTCATTCCCTGACGCTTCACGTCTTATCAGATAATGTAGCCTCTGTATACATCGTCCACGACTCCTTGGGGTCATCAATAAAATCAACATCAACTTTTGAAAAAAATCAAACAGTTACATGGTCATTAGATCTAGAATTCTTTCTGCTCTAGAACCACAGATGGGATCCAGCTAAAGCAAAGACTTTGATGAAAATACATATGACATTATTGACATTGCCTTTGGTGGCCTGGATTTCACAAATGATATCATCACACTATCAACTTTCATTTCAACCTGGAGAAACCTCTCTCAAACACAAACACACATCCTTCTCACAGTCACAGCTGACACTACTGACAGAGCACAATCACAAATAAACCAAGCAAGCAGACCATTAATTGTAAACCACAACAAAAGCATTTTTATTCATGACTGGAAGATAATATATACGTTATCTTTGATATGTACGGGTATCTATCTCATGTTATTGTTATTGCATGCACATAATATATTTATGCTTTAATATAACCGTAAAGCGTATAAAACTTTTTATGACTCGTTATTACTGAACATAAGGTGGTTTTAAAATAGCAGACTATGAAAAAGGGAGAGTGGAGAGATTGCCACAGGTTTGATGTACAAAATACAAACAGACAGTTTCTCACAGAGAGCATCAACCCAAAAAGAAGGAAAATGTTGTAGAGATTGAGACGAGAAATCATCATGTTATCATCATACACACAAAACTACAATTGTTAAAAGGAAACCAAATGTTCAAGGCATCACACTAGAAACAAACCGATAAAGATTAAAGATTTAGTCACGGAATGAGACAAAACAATAACGGACTGCCCCCCCCGCCCCCCCCCCTAATATATATAGAATGAAAAAAATAAAAATAATAATCACGAAGACAAGTCTGTGTTGGGTTCCGATCAGTGTCCTAATCCGGATATACTTATTGCTTTTGTTTATAGAGCACGATGCATAGGCTCCTAGTCACAAAGAAATTGTGTATTTTTAGCAGATGTGAAATTTTACGAAGCATATCAACGACTATGTTTTCATGTTTTTAAAAATAGATTTTGGTGTACATTTTTTGTTGCGTTATTTGTATTCTAAGAAATTATATACAAGAATGAACACTTTGAATGCAACAGATTAAAGAGTCTTTTATAAAAACCTGTTTCATTTTGTAAAATTGACAAAGTCATGCATCATGACGAATCAGTCACACATTTTTGGCAGCGTGTAATTTGACGGGGATTAATTTAACAATTATGGCATTTTTGAGTTTGGAAGGATTCTTAAAAAAGACCAACATACATATCAAGCACAAACAATTAATGTGAACAAAAAGATAAATATGTAGAATTATTACATTGTATTTCCGTGAACAGTTTTTGGTACCGGTAGATCTTCCTTCCTTTCCTGATCAGATTCCTGATGCACCTTTCAGGGTCAGGTTCTTTGGTGGGTTAGTAGCCAAAATATTTGGTAGAAAAGCATTGTGTGTGCTGTGCTGTGCATTGCAATGGTAAACACCAATAATAAAACTATGTACCATAAAGCTTTTGGAGAGAAGTGAAAAATAAAAATACTTTTAAAAATCCTGATCAATTCCCAAACAAATAAATGTTAAATTAAAGGCCTATTATTTCTGGTGTAATTTACAGCTTAATGAATTGAAAAACTGCAGATTTGCTTGGTTCAAACTCAAACATTCAGCAAATGCAAATCAGTGGGAAAAAAATGAAAATGTTAAAATATTGCACACTGTATTCAGCAGATCAATTTTCCTGAAGTCATTGCAAAACAAAACAAACAAGGCGATTAAATGAGAAATGGTAAAGAAAAAAAACAATTCATCAAAAGGGCAAAGAAAATGTTGGGTACACAAAAAATAAAAGAACAAGCGACCACACTTCAACATAAAATGACCAGATCTGTGTAATTTGTTACATAGCGTAGCACAGAAATCTCAAACTGGTCTGGTCTTGACCATGTGAATTTGAGATTTGCATGAGGGCAATTTTCAAAGGAATTCTAAAGATGATAAGGGACATAATCCTGGGTGATTTCCACAAGTTCAAAGTTGCCCATTGTCTCCCCTGACACACACATGGTGCGTTACAGATGCATATTAAAACTACATACACAAGCGTGAGTTAGTAGAATTAGAATGGAAGTCAGGTGACCTCCCCGGCACGTCGCCACCCTTTTGCAGCAGACAAAAAAATTATATCCATGATCACAGAATATTAAGACTGGTTTGTTTGGGATGCCTGTTACAGTGAAACCAGAACATGTTACAATGAAACCAGAGAAATTTAAAAGGGGAAAAGAGAAGTGTTTGAGATTTCTGTGCCTTCCAAATTTAAGTGTTTGAGATTTGTGTGCTGCTCTGAATATTTATTCTCTTCTCCACAATTGATGAGAGTGAGAGTAAAAGCTTTCTGGTAGCTGTCTGGTACTAGGCCCAGTCCTATGGCAAAAAAGGAAAAAACAAGAACATGCAAATCAGGACCCCAATAATATATTCAAAAAATTCAAACACCAGCACTCCACTTACAATACAAAAAAAAAATGGGAATCTCTCATTAGAACAATCATGAATTTAAAACAAGCAGGTGATCGTTTCTAATCTG
>JARFNW010140370.1:0-10410 GCA_031763155.1 Dirona albolineata | reverse complement strand
TACTACTACTACTACTACTACTACTACTACTACTACTACTACTACTACTACTACTACTACTACTACTAGTAGTAGTACTACTACTACTACTACTACTACTACTACTACTACTACGGGCCGGCCACGAAATCTGGATACATTAAAATGTATCTGGTTCTGCGCACATTTTTCTGATCACCTGCTTGTCTACAAATCTTGATCTGATAAAGTGGCCATCGTTGTTTTCACATCTGAAAGACCACTTGTTTTTCTTCAGCCCTGTACACTGTCCTCGGCCAGACTCAGAGCTGGTCCCTACACAGTTTTATAACGTTAGTACATTAAATCCAAACAACATGTAAACTATGGCACCATTTCCCCGAGGTCGTTCTATTGTGAGTAGAAAGTATCGTGGCATACAATTTTCCAAAGGTGAATAAGGAATCTCATGAATTATATTTTTCGGTACTTCCCGAATAGCAAGGCCAAGGTGCTGGCGAAAAACGTCTAACGATATTGTACTATAACACAGGCATCATCATTAAACGTGGAGCATTTCTTCTGTGAGCAAATAAAAAATAGCTTGACGAACAATCAAAACATGGAGCTTGTGAAAACCTGATGCAACAGGATGACCTTGGCAAATACTATTTGTTGACAGGTGCACCCCTGGCACAAGTGAATGTTACATCACGTGTATAGCACCAAAACAAGACCGGGGGGGGGGGGTTGTTTCATACTCGCGTTCCATGTGACACACACAAGAAAGAGAGATGGGAAAAAGAGTTTTCTTTCGTGAGCTTAAGTCGAGTGCGAACATTCATTCATGAATTAAGAAGGGTGCGTCTTTTAAGCCTGTCAAACATGGATTGATAATTGTAGTGACATCGCTTGGGAACTCCTAGAACCAGGAAAGTACAAAATACGTCGGTGGCCTGGGATCTTATGCTAAAAATCATTTCTTATTTCACAAGTCTATTCATTCTCAATGCATACATTTTTGTCACTGATCGCTACTACCATTACATACCTTTAATCTTACAATCAACGGTAAGTGTGAGCATAATACAGTAGACACACGAGAAGAGGTCATGACCTTTCTGACACTAAGGGCGGGGGTGAAAAGGTATGCAACGAACGAAAGCTTTATGCCCCGAAACAGCCAAAGCGTAAAGAAGAGATATTATTGTGTCGACTTTATCATTCATTTCCTCAAATACATTATGTGTTCACGTTTCGAATATATTATCAAGAACCATTTTCTTCTCGATGTATGGAAGAGAAGGATGTAAAATGCATGTTGCGCCCACAGCAAATATTTTTCAACATGCACACCTCAACCCATTTTGACGTCATGTATCAAAATAAGCAAATGCACTCACTTCCAATATCTATTTTTCATTCAAAGATAATTATTGCATTTTATATTTGATATATACATGATACATATAAAAAGCCTATTCCAGGAATGAAATATCTACGACAAACAAATGGCTGAAAGGCCGGCCAAACGAATGCTTTATGCTTTCTTTGGCCCAATAAGGTTCAAAATTGTGCAGGTCGTCGGCCGGATAAAGTATATATATAGAGAGAGATATTTAGAGAGAGAGGGGAGAGAGAGAGAGAGAGAGAGAGAGAGAGAGAGAGAGAGAGAGAGAGAGAGAGAGAGAGAGAGAGAGATGGTACGGTACGGTATGGTATGGTATGGTATGGTGCGGTATGGTATGGTATGGTGTGGTAGAAGATGTCCTTATCCCATGATCTGAGTCTTACTGGCCAGTCTACATAAATCATAGTTAACATGATAAATGGAACTATATTGCGCCTATTCACGATCATCATCATTGATGACAACTTGAATTGTCTAATAGTATTCTATAAAGATGAAGAGAAATTGACTCTTGACAGAATTTACGCTAAAGAAAGAGCAATGAATAGGCAGACATTCTATTTCCCCAACTACCATGTATGAAGTACTTCTATTCAAAGTATCATATTACCACGAGCTGCTTTGAAACACCTGCCACCACAGATCAATTCAAAGCCTAGGACAGATTTTAGGGCTTTATATAACATACCATGGGAATATTTGCTTCGATTTTATGAAATAGCTAAAAACAATTTTAATAACATTTGTTTTCTTACATACATCTTTTCTATAGGAAGGGTGATACTACATACCGAAATTTTCAGGTATTTGGAAATGATTTGAAGTCGTCAGTTGGTTTGGTATTATTAGAGATTATGAATGGTTTCTGGTATTTCAACATAGTTGGTCAAACCAAAATTGGTATCATCCCAGTTAATTCATGCCAAAACATTTATTTACAGTGCATACTACCGATCTCAAATTATAGCTTCGTTTTTGTTACAAAGATAATTCTATAACGTTTGACATAGAGTACATATTACTTAGTACATAGGGGTCGCCTTACGACATGTGTCTCTATCACGAAGTTTAAAATACACAACTCATAAATTATACGTTGTGTTGTTCCGTGTGAGAAACAGAACCAACAAGGAAGAGAGAGGATTGGTGGGGAGGGTTAGTTTTCTCTTCTACATCTTATTCTTTATCTCTGATTTCAGTCATTACTATCTAATTATACTCCTGTGAAAATTGTTTGGATTCTAAACGTGGTCGTTGAACTTATTTACCACCAAACATATATAATCGTAATGTGTCACGTGTATGCATCCCGTAATTACTACATTAAACATCTTTTGTTTGTGGGATGATTGTATCATATCCCGGGGCAAATGTGCTACTGTACAGCGCTTAGAGCATAAATGTACATTATTATTATTATTATTATCATTTTTATTATGATTATTATTTGGGGGAAAGCTGGGACTTAACTACAATGTGTCTAATTTCACATTTTATAATATGGAAGTACTTTTTTGGTAGCGAATGAATCAAAAAGGCAATTTGTGAATCATGCTTTTTATCAAGTCTAAAAAAAACCAAACTTAATTGAACTTATTTTTTCAAACTTATTGACTGTTCCTGGAGATATATCATGCTTCGTCATATTTCTTCTGTTAGCCTATCTGACTGAACACCAAGGTTGTGTCACGATTCCACACGTAATTGGTAAAATAATTGGTTGCAATCTGTACTCTAGGTTTGATGCCAGGGTAAAAAATGGCATCGGGGAAATACACCATGAGGTTGGAGAGAGTAAGTATATTTTGGAATTTGATTTTGTATGCTTATTTTGTTTTCGTTGTTATTTTAGAAACATTATGAAATGTTTCTCAATGAGTTTAAAAACTGTTGTGTTTGTTTAGGAGGGGTTTAAATATGTTAATCCAGTGCATTTCAGGGTTTTGATAACGTATGGATTTTAAACCACAAGTAACCACTCCATCCCTGGTCTGTTCCATTCTGTACGCCTTTTGCAAATTTCCCTGGCCTGCCAAACCATAACCAATATATCGTAAGTGGTTGGCTGTTTCGATCAATGATTTTTTTAATAGCATTTGTCTAACAATCAAATTTGTCCCTCCCTTTTTGAACGCAACACATTTGGTTTTAACAACATTCATCACAATATTCACCAAGAGTGTCTAGCCCCCTTTGCAAGCCACTATTAGTTTCACTAAATATTACTATACCATCAGCAAACAGTGGAACATTGAGTAATACATGTGTAAGATGTATTCCTACATCATATCGTATCGCACCAGTGTTGGATCCAACCTATACCTTCTGGGGTGCAGGCTCCTACGTCAGTGTCAGTACTTGTCAGTCCCAGTTTCCATTCAAAATATAATGTGCTCCATGTTCTGGATTTGGTGTGCACACATAGATTGCCTTTCAGAAGTCATTTGTCAACATTGTGTTTGGTCTTACCCACTTTACCTCTTGCTCGATTCAGTGTCACCCATTCTTTTCTACCGAGCTTTATTCCGTTTGGCGGTTCCTCTTCTGGGCCTTGGATGACATCATTTGGTGGGTAACTGTTCCATTCCTTCCATGAATGTATCCTGTAGATTTCTGCACGGTCTGAGTGCATGTTTTCTACTGTTGTCATGAAAGATTTTCTGGATTCAAGTCTCCTTTTATGAATGTTACGGTCATTGAGTGGTCTAAGGAATGAGAACTGCCAGAAGCTAAAAATCTAAATAGAAGGTATGAAAAAACAAGGGAAAATGGTTTAGCTTGTTGGTCATTGGATCATTTTCTTGCCTGTATTTAGGGACTTTACTTCGCGAGTCCCGGCGGAAGTGTGGTGGTGCTATTCCTGCCAGTGTGGAGATCACCGGTAATGGTGTTGGTCTTAATGTTCCAGTGATAGTGCGGCAGTTGTTATTTAACTCGGGGTCAATTTTTTTAAGTGACTTGATCTTGCCCAGACTGGTGAACAATACTCATCCGAGGAGTAGCAGAGTGCCAATGCTGTTGTCCTAAGGGTCTTTGGGTCTGCTCCCCATTTGGTATGGGCAAGTTTTCCAAGGAGGCTATACCTTGTAGCTACCTTTGCTTTTGTAAATGCTGGGCAAAGGAGAATGTACGATCCAATGTGACTCCAAGATATGCTGGGGAGTATATATGTTCTAATGCCGCGCCATTCCATGATATTGTTAATTTCCTGTCCGCTTGGTGGTTATTAAAGTGAAAGGCACACATTTGAGTTTTAGTGGGTTGGCATTCAGTGAGTTCTCCTTGTAGTATTGTGAGAGAATTTCAGGCAGGCTGAAAGTCTGTCTTCGATTGGAATCAGTGTTGTTTTGTCAGGAAATGTTTTAGCCACACATTCAGTGGTCCCTTTATTCCGTATTTTCCCATTTTGAGAGCAGCTTGTCGTGAGGCACCGTATCGAAGGCTTTGAAAAAGTCTCATATACGGATATCAACTAGGGTGAGTGTTAGCAGTGTTAGTGTAGCGGAACGACGCCGCTGTTATGATTTCTTTTACTTTTGACATATCTCCAGTCTTTGCCTCTATAAATATGTTTGCCTGTCGACGCAGGACTCGATGGATATTGCTACTTAGCCACGGGGAGATGTTATATCTTTATGGGTGTTTTGCAGGATGAAACTCTGTATTGAGTCAATCAGTCTAGAGTGGAAGTATTCCCACATTTGTTTGGACGGAAGCATTTGCCGCATATTTGGTAGACAGGTCTACAATGTAATTTTATTTATGCTATGATTGGGTGACGCCCAGTCTGCCTTTGTATATTGGTAGCCTGATTTATAAACAGTGGTCTTGCCCAGTGTTAAATATGGTGTGTTCTTTACTTATCAATTCATTGCCAAATCAGTATTGTCTCATTTTTCCAGACATATATCAACAGTCTCAAACAGTTATTTTACGTCAGTTTCTTGAGGTTGAAGTCAAATATTGCCCGGAATTCCTGTTTGTACTGAGAACTCAATATATTATAGTAGACAGCAATATTAATGGAGGAATTCATACTCTCAAACACAAACTGACTGAACAGAAGAATACGATGTAGGTTGTACATAGGAGAGAGCTCGTTAAAAAATGGCGCTGAGTGAAGCAGGAAACGATTACAATGTCAGGGGTATTGCATTGCACACGAGAAATATAGTGCTGATTAAGGTGATCATTCGGACAAGTCGACGCTCTTTATTAGAATGGGAATGTGTTGTCGTTGTTGTTGTTGGTTAAGTAAAAGTAGTTGGTTCATTATCATTATCAATTTTTGATTTCTTCTCATCTCGTTCTTCCTGATCTTTGGAAGGATCAATGGCAGTGCTGATTTTGCTGGATATTTTTGTTTTGGATTTCGCAGAGGCTACATTTTCAGCATGTCGTGTCAAAATCGATTTTCTCCATGATTTTGACAGTCTGGCGTAATAAACTGTAAAATCTGAGTGCAGACAAACACCACGAGTAGTGATAATATGCGAAATAATCTTGGTTCTACTGGTGACTGGATCGCTTACCTCTACAGGACGCAATGTAGATAAAATGGGAACATATGAAAATGTGAATAGAACTACGATAGTTATCAAAATATACAGCGATGGTTTCGCAGAGAACAGCATCTTCACTTTCAGAGGGAAAACAACACAAATGCATCTCTTGAATGAGATATAGACGGTTATATAATGTGCTGACAAATAACTGAAACTTCCATGAAATCCCAAAGGGGTCAGAAAGAGAGTGTCAGAGTATATGACGCTAGCATAGAATATGGGCAGTAGGCACACGATGTCAACACAGGCGAGAGCGAGGAGGGACACGTTACTGCGGCTGGAGAGCGCCCCCTGGCGTATGAAAATGATTATGTTGATGACATTGGCCACCATTCCACTTTTAGAGGAAAAACAACACAAATGCATCTCTCGAATGATATATAGACGGTTATATAGCTAGTGAGCTGAACGGCCATAACGTGCTCCCAAATCACTGAAACTTCCATGAAATCCCAGGGAGTCAAAAAGAGAGTGTCAGAGTCTACACGCATTATGGCGTATGTGACGCTAGCATAGAATATGGGCAGTAGGCACATCATGCCGACACAGGCGAGTGCGAGGAGGGACACGTTACTGCTGCTGGAGAGCACCCCCTGGCGGATGAAAATGATTATGTTGATGACATTGGCTACTATTCCCACCACGCTGATTACACCAAGAAGAAAGATGACGACGGCGAATTGAAATGCCCACAGTACGGAGTCACTGATGATAGAGTCCTTTTGTTTATCCTGTAATCCGGATATGACAGCTAGCGCATTTGGTGTGACTACTTCCGGGTGGCTATCAACACTGACAACTTCCGAAGACATTTTGAAATCTTTGCTCGTTGAAATTGTATTATCCTATCTGATGAAGAAAACAGGTCCTTTATTATCGCTTCAGGTTTTGATGTGTTTTGATCTGTTTGTATATTTGGGTTTGCTTTGTGTTGGTTTTGTGTTTTTTGGTCTTTTTGTTGTTTTTGAGGTTTTTGTTTTATTGTTGTTGTTGCTGTTTTGTTGGGGTCCCCATCCCTTTGTCCTATCGTATAATTGTAGTGATGAGAGAATACTTTCTTGTCCTTATTCAACCATGTTACTTGATTTTGTTCACTCTGACATATCATTATTCGTGATATTTTGATTGATTGCTACGGGCTCCTCTGGTCAAAAATAAACATGTAGAAGGCATTAAGCTGCAGACCCAGATTCAAATATTGCAGATGAGTGAAAATCATCCACCAACTATAGTGATGGGGGGGGGGAAGGGGGTTTGATACCAAAGTGGCAGGCCTCTTGTTGTGATTATTTTTGTGGTAAGTTTTCTGTAGACGCACAGAAACACAAACCATAAAAAACGGTCATCATGATTTTAGAAACAAACGATCTTTTGTTACTCATCTGTGACAAAGATTTTACGAATATGATTAATAGAATATATGATATTTATGTTATACATTTCGATTTTTTTTTAAAGCTTACGGCTATGTACCACACTTACGACACAATCTCATCATACCAAGGAGTATATTCAACTGGATTAACGATTTTTTGTAAGGGGACGTAATCAAATTGTCATTATCCATGGAGTGGTTTCAGAATTTTGGAAGGGTTACAAGTGGTATTCCCCAGGGTAGTGTTTTGATTCCCCTACTTAATCATCTTCCTGATGTGTTAATATCTCCGTGCAAAATATGTGCTGATGACACAACAATTTATAATCATACGGGAAATTGTAATTTGTTGCAGTATGATCTGCTTTCACTATTTGCTTGGTCAAGCGGTGTGCAATTGGTTTCCACTACTTTTTAATGTTTTATATAATGGAAGCTTATATACTGAAAACTATATTATACAGATTTTTACAAGACCTTTGAGTTTGATATCCATATCAGTGACAGCTAATAGGTTGGTGTGCATAATAAAACGATGATGTATTGATGTGGACGAAAAAAAATCTTTATCACTGCATAAAACAATTGTAAGGTCAAGACTATTCCAATTGCATATGGAGTCCACTTTATTAAAGAGATAACCCGTTGCATAAGATAATGTGAAAAAACGAGTAACAAAAGATGGTAAATGCAAAAAGTGATTTTTCTTATGAGGAGCTCTTGAGACATTTAGTTTTTAACTCCGCTGAAATATAGACGGTTCCAGGAGGATTTCATCCAAATATACATTGTGCATAAGGCTGACAATATTATTATTGATGTTTCAGATTGTTAAGATTATTGTACAGTGACATTTACAAAAGAGGGATTGCGTTAAAAAATCCAAATAGATATGGAAAGATTTAACACAACTTTAAGGGACGTTAATTTGTTTTTCGGACGACAAATATTTGGAACGACTTGAAAGAAAAAAAAATAGAACTGATCGGTTTTTTCAGTTTAATGGGTTGAAAAAGGCAATTCAGACCTACTTCAACCCTTTTAATGGTATGGTTTGGTATGGTGTTGTATGGTATGGTATGGTGTTGTATGGTATGGTAAGGTATGGTATGGTATGGTGTGGTGTGGCGTGACGTGGCGTGGCGTGGCGTGGCGTGGCGTGGCGTGGCGTGGCGTGGCGTGGCGTGGTATGGTATGGTATGGTGTGGTATGCTACAGTATGATATGGTAGGAAAAAGTTTTATCCCACAATTAACATCATATTTTCTCCCATACGATGAACTATGCTGTATAATTTTGTACACAATGTATTCACGGTGACCGACTGGCGACACGGTTTGCAAGGTTATGAAATAAAAGTTTCACAACGTATAACACACATTCCTTGTGTCTGCGCTCTAGACGTTTTATTGCCCTTATTCTATCTATTTAGCTTGTTGCTTGGTAATCAATTCAAGCAATATACAGACTGTCTATATCTCAAAACCAAAATGTATAAAACACTTCTATTCTAGCCTTCTGCCTTGTACACAGTCCTCGGCCAGACACATAGCTGGTCCCTACACTAAATGGAACAGATAAAAAGTATGGGAAGCAAAGAATACGTGCTGTGATTGTTTTTAAACAGCTACAGCTAAACAATTGAAATAGCAATTGTGTTACGACATTCGTTTTGTCACGTCTTGATTATTGCAATTCTCTGCTCGTACGTATTAGCTCAGATAAAATCTCCAAGCTGCAGAGAAGTCAGAACAGTGCTGCAAAATTGGAAACAGGACAAAAGAGGTTAGCTTATTGTGTTCCAATGTTTTATGAATTGCATTTGTTACCCGTAATAGAAATAGTTAATTATAACATTGACCTCATGTGTTTTAAATGTTTGAATAATGAAGCCCCCAACTATATGAAAGAGTTTTTAGATATATATACAGTCAAACCTGTACTCGCGGCCATCTGTATAAGGCGGCCACCTGCCCTGATGGCCACTTTCCAGGTTCGACCATCGTTTTTTTCCTCTATGCTGTCACTGTGCAAAGGCGGCCTCCTGCCTAAAGCGGCCAGTGGCCACTATTTTAGGTACAAAAAAGCATTCGAACTTGACCTAGACGGCCAGTTAGTCAAGATGATTTACTCGATTAATCCCCCTTTTCTTTTGTGCCGATCTTCGAATCATATTGCGTGCCCGTCAGACAAATTACAAAACAAGTGTGAACGTAGAAATTCTACATCGTGTAACACACATCCTTATGTGTCACCAGAGATTATATCAATACACTAACCACCCACTGACTCAAGTTTCTTGTCTCGTGCCTCTTTTACCTCAGACAATTGCATAAGTCAATTCATGTTTACCGACGGTCATGTGTCGACCATTATTCAATCAATGAATGCGTCCAGCCATTGGATCGCATCCACCACGACAAGACTAATCAAATTCAAATGAGCATGACTGTTACGTAAGCGCCGTACACCAGGCAAAACACCTGTGTGAATGGTCCATGGGTGTCTTCAAATTCAAAGCGGTTGACCGTCGATTATGGTGACATGTTGTCGGCTTACATACCAATAGACTTCAATTACAATAGCCAGGTCGGTTTCACAAGTAGTTTGCTCCTCCTTTCACAGGGCAACTTGAAAAGTGGAGTTAAGTGGGCAGAGTTAATTCATATGGTGTTAATTTCTGATTGATGCATTTCTTTAATGCGTGGGCAGTAAGACCTTATAAAATCACCCAGATACAATTTGTGTCAGTTGCAAATTGTTATCTCAAGATACATGTTGAAATTGAAATATATCTTTTTGACTCTTTAATTTCTAATTTAATCGAACTTTGTTTTTATTACTTGTATGTACTATATATCTTTAATAATCCAAAAAAAAAGAGTTAAAGACGATGTTTTTAAGATTATAAGAACCAATTGAAGGGGATACCCACTGAGGCATAGAAAGAAAAAAAAACCAAGTAGCCGGTGACTCTAAATTTGAAGCAGAGGTTGGAAGTTATTAAAGCTTCCGAAAGTGGACAATCATCTAGACAACCCCCCCCCCCCCACCCCCCCAACAATTAAATAGCAAAAAAAAAATCCAAGAAAAAACTGTCC
>JARFNW010140359.1:0-10410 GCA_031763155.1 Dirona albolineata | reverse complement strand
AGAGACCGACAGACAGAGAGAGAGAGAGAGAGAGAGAGAGAGAGAGAGAGAGAGAGAGAGAGAGCGAGCAAGGTTGTTCCTGACAATATGAAACAAATTCCATTAGAAAGATTTGGAATATGAGCGTATGTCTACCACATTTGTATTCTTAAAAAAATATAAATAAACTGGTAACCTCCAAATTTTGTTTCAGTCACATCAAGGCTCAAGTTGTATCTGGCAACTTTGTGATGCAAGTTTCAGCTGACAGACCTATCAAAGCGAGTCTTGGTTGGTACATGCCATGAACTAAAACAATATCACACCACCGCTTTATCATTAAATACAAAAGAAAAAAGCATCGGATAATAAGAGATGGTTTTCATGGGCAAAAGAAGTACAAGCCAAATCATATTACAATGTTTTAAAAACATTTGTATAGTATAAAGATGAAATTTGACATTAGGAGAAACAATTGAGAATATTATAATGCCCTTTTGGTTGTTGTTGCCAAGGACAATGTTGTTAGTGAAAGGGCACTTTGAGATGGTAACAGGTAAAAATGTATTGTGATCAAAGAAACTGCAAAAAAAATAATTATGTAGATTTTGTACAAAAGTTAACACAAAATAATAGCTGCTCGATTCGATGTATCATTGAGAATGCCACCTTGATCTTGATATGAAATGTAAAAGCCACCCTTACAAGAATGATAATGATGTTACGATAAGGCTGGCAACACTTATGCAACATGTCCCATTGTTTTGTCATCTTAATCCTTCTTATCACAAAACAACGAAGGAGCCAGCTCCATGAACAGCCTCAGACGGCGCACAAACACAAACTTTTATAATTCTCTTTTACTTTTCTCACTCTCTCTTATTTCTCTCTCTCTCTCTCTCTCTCTCTCTCTCTCTCTCTCTCTCTCTCTCTCTCTCTCTCTCTCTCACACACATTTCCCTTTTTTACTTGTCTTTTTGATAATTACTTGACCCACCCAAATCTATCACTGCAGCATGCACACATCATCAAATTCAAACACTCAATAAAGGAGAATAATGGATCACCTGATGACCACAAGAAGCAGCAGAGACCGACCGCCACCTACATAATCTCAATATCACCTCAATTGTACAGACAATCTGCTCTTTCTTCTTCTTTTACAATGGCTACTCAAACCAAGCATACACAACACCACCAAGGACATAGCAGGGGCCCAGATGCTGGAGTGTGTGTACTTCCAACACATTAGGTCACATGGTGTTCCTTGTGAATTTATTTTTAGGATGCTTCACTCACACTTCACACACTCCTGCTATGCAAGTCGTCATATTTTCTTCTGAGTTTGCATCACATATTTTTAACAACAGAAAAATATGGCATTTGTTAGTAATTAATTATAATCAGTATTGAAATTATATAGATGGCCAGGGCTCATGGTCAGACAAGGGAGGTAACCACAACTGGTTTTAAACTGACAGGACTGGTGTGTGATTATTTCCCTTTTAACTAGAGATTGAAATTTGTTTTAGAATGTGGTTTCTTCTTTCAATGACACATGGAATCATGACAATTAGGAATATGATACATTCAGTCTTTCCCTACCAGACACATTGAATCAGCATCCCTACATCATCAACGTGCTACAATAATGGCCTCAGTCATTTTTTTTAGTTTTGAGAAAATTTTTCTAAAATGTCAGAATTTTAAAGAAAGTTATATTTCGATCATTTTGCTTCTTATGTTTCCTTAACCCTTCATCTGCTATCTTTGACTTAAGTCACAACTTCCGCAATGAGAATTACATAAGGGCCAAAAAGCTTAGCAGATTAAGGGTTAAACCAAAACCTCTGCATTTCTTTTCTTATTAGGGTGCTAGTATTAGGAATGTAATGTAATAGTAGGCTAGTTTCGTTTTTGTCTAAGTCTGACTGAGGCCATTATGGTAGCACCATGATCTCATGAGATAAAAAATTCAAGGGACATTTTTTTCTCAAGGATCTGGGTTCATTTTTCAATACAAATTGTGGGGATTAAGATAAATTTGGCAATTTGTGGTTTATAAAATTCATAATTAATATTTTGTAATGACATAATATTATGTCTATGCATTCAAATCATGCATTTCGTTGTGTAGCTGTGCATGCAATTCATTGCGCCCTGGTAGAATTGCACAACCATCTGTTCTCTTAGAGCTGGTAATTAATCATGCATAAACTGTGTATGGACGTTTTCATTTTCATGTGCCGTACATGCACAATAAATCAAAGCCACATACAAAATATTCTGCTATATAATACTGACCAAATTAGCAAGCAAACCAGTTTGTTAAAGTTAAAAGACTTCCTCATTGTCCTTTTTGTCAGATAGATTGCTTGAAAACAAAAGAAAGTAGATTGGAGCTAACTTCAGAATTCATCAACTGTCACATTGCATAAGTATATTGATGCAAATTAATATTTTTGTGTGTAAATGAGTGAAAATTTATTCTTTCTGTTCCCCCTCATGATTCTTCTTTTTCTTTTTTTAATACTTTTTTTTTTTTCCTCTAAAAAACATTTTTTTCCCTTCAAATGTATAAACTTTTTTATCAATGTATAAAAATTTACAAAATGTCAAAGCTTAATTTATTAAGATTGTTTTTTCTTACTGGCCTTCACGAACTACCAAAAAATTACCAAACAATCCAAAATGATGACTTTCATATTGGTTAATAGTTCCCATTTAGTACAAGCATCTTGAAATGCCAAAATCTAAAGCAAAACCCCACACACAAAAAAAGGACAGCTTTGGAACTTATGAGTCAAGTCTCCTAGCTTATAGCAATATTATAGATGAACTTCAGAAGTTCTATTGTGTCCCGTATAGCACAAAATCAACTGTTTAAAAAATAAATAACCCAAGAAAAGAAAGAAAAAAACAAACCCCTAGCTGCCCAAACTACTTTCTAATAAGTCTTGAATCTCATGGTGCTCAAAGTCTTTGGCCAGGTCATATATAGTTGTGTTGCCCATCTTCAACCTGGGATCAGCACCCTTTTTCAGGAGGCATTCAACAATTTTCTCATGACCTGAATCAGGATGGAAAGGAAAGGATAATTTACAAAAGTGGAATTCAGAAGTAAAAAATTGTAGAAATTGCATGAATAAAAGAGCTGACTGTACTCATGTATGAACTATTTAAAAAACCAAAACAACAACAACAAAAAAAAGCATGTGAGAAAACCTCAACTAAAACAAAGATAAAATTGGGTCAAAGTCTGTATCGCTGTACAATTCAGGTTCACAGATTTTAATTCATTGATCCCCCAGAGAAGCTGTTTTATTCACAGTCCTTCTCAACCTCCCATGGTGAGCATACAGAAGATCATCAAGTTAGGTTCACCATACCGACACTGACATACTCAAAATATCTTTCTCTGTCTGTAGTTGGTTACTCACTCACACCTGAGTCGAGTAAGTAAAAAATGTAGTTAAGAGTCTTCCCAAGGACTCAACATTTGAAGTCAATGTTTGGCTATGATAGTAAACACCCAAGACTTTTGTACTTTTAAGAAAGATAAAATCACATAAGCGAATCGACAATCTGATAACTTTTTTCAAATCACAATAACGAGTTGTTGATGAATTATTTATTCTATAAAAATAAATGAAGAGGGAGCGGGCACTGATAGTCTAGTAGTAGTAGACAGAACGATAGTAGGATAATGTAACAGTGCCAGTGAGAGACAAGAACAGAAAATAGAAAAAAGATTTTCCGTTGACTGGGGGAATCGAACCCATGCCTGCCACGGCAACTCTGCCTCGCCGTAAACAGAAAACAAGCCCACTACCTCTGGACTAATCCGCCACCCCATACTACTGTATCCTCAATAACTGATTCCTTCTTAGTACGGTATTGTCTGTGGCAACAGTGAAATTATTTTTCATGTTCAATGTACAATGGGAAAGTGTTGCATTGTCCAAGTATAAATCTGCAAAAAAAACCGTACAAAGATACTACCCGCATCCAATACATGATCATTCTAAATAAAAAATGAAAGACATCCAACTCACCGTGCATGACAGCTAAATGCAAAGGTGTGGCATTCTCACACTGTGGGTTCTGACAGTCAATTTCAATCTCCTCACTCTCACACAGAATTTCAACCATTTCCAGATTGCCACTGTTGGAGGCTGCATGGAGAACTGTGTTGCCAGAATCAGCTCGGAGATTGATGTCAATGGCTGGTTGCACCTATATCAATGAGGAAAAATAATTATCAAGAGGAATCATGAAAATTCTGAAGCATGTAAAAATAATGTGAAAAACAATTTGTTCTCACGTTAAAAAAAAAAAAAAAAAAAGAAGCAAAATTCCATGTTTACTCCGCTGTAAGTTACGTCCCTTGTGGTGGTAGTGAGATAGGAGTAGAGTCGCTTTGTATTATCTAGATATGACTGGATTAAAATTAAACATCATGTCTTTAATAATAATAATAATAATACATAGCATCTATACAGCGCATAATCATGACCAGGTTATGCTCTATGCGCTTCACAATCAATCCATGTATAAAGATTTAGTTCAAAAAGAATCGAAAAACACTTGAAAATGTGAAATTTGTCAGAGTGAATGAAAAGAAGCCTGCCATCAGCGAAAATCCGAAAGGAAATGACTTTAACATTTTAAAAAGAGATGCTAAAGCATTTAAAGGCATTCAAAAGATGTCCATCTTTGTTGAACAGAAGCATAACTTCTTTAAAGCCTTTCTTAAGGAAAAAAGTTTCTGATACAAAGTGAAAAGACAGATATTTACCCGTTTGGTTAAATATTTCGCAACTGCTGCCTGGTTGTGCATCACAGATGAGAAAATGAAGGACCTTTTATGAGAATCTGTCTGAGTTGGGTTGACATGGCCGTTGACAATCAAATAGTGAATGACTTCAATATAGCCTAGCCTGTTTGGGAAGGAGAGGGATTTAAAGATATATACAAATAATAAAAACATGTACAGAAACACAAGTCTAAAATGAGAAGTGATCCCATATCATACCACAAGGTATCAATTTATATTTCATCCGCAACTTGACCTTGCTATTTAGGAAGCATCAAAATACTGAAGAAATTGTCTTTTCAACTGTAAGTCCTTAAGACCCTTGAGGTCCATAGAGCTGGTGCTTATCCCGGGTTTCGTAGCGTAGAGCAGATAGAGTGACACTATGTCGTCACTCCCCTTTCTGTATATGCTGGTCCATCACAACAGTGGTGCCCATTCATTTGGTAAATCCATAATTCAGCGTAATTCCGTCAAGAAGTTTCCGAAAATTGAACAACCTTTGAGAATTTCAAACCGACTCTATTCAATTAACATTATCTATTGTTGTACGAAAACAATAAACTATATCAATTGCAGCATTATCAGACACAACTTTAAAAATGATTCAAGGGGCGTTTTTTTTAAAGAAATTAAGAATTTACACCGAAGTATTTTCAAATGGCAAGGACAAAGAAGTTAAAATGCCTAAATACGATTGATCCAATCAAGCAAACACAGATGAAAGTGACATTTGACTTACTTTATGGCCTGAAGCATTCTTCTTGTGGTAACACTCTCTTCTGATAACCAGAGGTCATGGATAGGATTACTGTGAATATTACCAGTGAGATTTCGGTAGAAGTTAATAACCGATGACCATACATTGACCAAGGCAAAACTTCTAATTGCAAGCAGCCATTGAGCAAACTGACGATTTGATGTTGAACAACGCACATCTGAAAGAAGTTTTTTGTACGAGTCTTGCCTCTCTGAAATGAGAGTATCTAAATAATCAACAAATATATGAGGTCCTCTGGCACTGAGTAGCTTTATAGGATACTCTTTGTATACAGCACCAATCAAATCTAGGATGTCCCTTCGAACTATGCTTCGGTTCTCTTTCCCCACAGCAAATGCTAAAGATATTTCATCCCTTAGGATGTCAAACTCCATACTGAAAATATCTCTTTTTTGAAGATCTGAAAACTGAGAGAGCCAAAAATGAGAGAATTGCACAAAATTATCCCCTTTGGAGCAAAATGATGTCATTTCTTGCAAAGCAGTATTTGATCTTGTGAGCCAGTTGGCAACAAGAGTTGCATCAAGATAAATCATCATATCATCAAAATCAACTCTGGTTTGCCGGCTTTGTTTTGCACTAGTAGCTCTTTTGAAACTCCTCTGTGGCGATGAGAGTTCATGTTCAGAGACTATGGGTGACCCTGGAACAGTTGGAACAGGAGGAAGAGGTTGTGATTTGGGGAGATTGTGACGAGATGGTTCTAGTGGAAGCTCCCCACTTTTTTTTCGTTTCTTCTTCTTTTGTGATTTAAATCTGGCAGTGCCAGGCTGAAGAGGCTCTGGGGTACCATCTTTCACTGCAGTCAAAAAAGTACCGTCACCATTGCTGAGATTTTCTGCAGAGTTGATCGTCCCGTTGGAGGAACTTATACCTGGGGAACCATTGGTGGCAAAACCAGAATCAGGTGACACAATTCTGGAGCTAGAGGCTGCATTGGTCGGACTAGGAGGCTTAGAATCAGCTAGATCACTAGTGAGGGACAGACGACTGATCTCTTTGTGAGCGACGTTTACAACTTCATCATCAGAAAAGACATCGTCCTCATCACTTTCTCTGACAGTAAGCCTTGACACACAAATCAGATCTCTGAGGTCTCTAACTCCACGACTCATACTGGCTGACTTTGGGATAAAATGATGCGTTTGGCCCCAAAAGAATATATCACATGATAGCACAGATTATTTTAATTCCCAATGTCATGCTTCTTCCTCCACAATAATTAATTCAACGCTTAATCTCAGGTCAGATGCCAAGAGAAGGAAAGTGATATAGGCAGGAAACCTAATCCTGGAGTTCCAAGCAAACTTGAAGAAAAAGAATAATGTAGTTCTCAGCCCTTCCTTCAAACTGTCAACAAGGGGGGAGGTGGGAGACATCCTGCCCCACTCCTCTCTGTTGTATCTGAGGATATTAAAAATACAAAAAAATATATATGAAAGCAAACCATACTTTACGAAAATGACTTGCCACTGAGAAGTCAATTATGTATCTTGGCTTTCAAACTTTGCAACTTATCCAGTATTCAGTAAATCAAATTGACGTCTGAGTGTTACCAAATGTTTTTTTTAGTGAGGTTAACTAAGATAAGATTAAATAAGACTTGCCTGTTGATCTTGGGGAGAAATTTGCCATGGTCATACACATATATATACATTACTCAATCAATGGATGTATACAATATATGGAACACCTGTACGTTTTACAATGATAAATAAGCATACAACCAAATACTCCTTAAATCATACACACACAGTAAATAAGATAAATTCAAACCAAGCTATCACATATTAAATTACAACACTTTTGGGGTGGGGGTGGGTGCATCAAGTTTCTATGCGTTCGGTTTCTCAGGACATAATGTTAATTTGTCATCACTAGGGTGTATTTGAGTGCACACTCAATACAAAGTGTGTTTTGTCCATCTAGAATCAGTTATAAAACAATAAAAGTGGTCAGAATTTTTAAATAATTTGTACCTAGAAGAGAAGCTTAAACTTACATCATTTGCTACAGCTCAATTATCAATACACTGAAACAAAGGGTTTCTCATTTTGCTAGCATTTTTAGCACAGTTGACACATTACCTACATATTATATATGTCCTAATGCTGATACCCTAAACTGTGCATAGAATAGAGTAGAGTTCCAAGATCATTTGGCTTTGCATTAGTTTTTCCAGTGGTTGGTGATTTTGTACCTATGGCACAGAGAAATCCCTTGTCTTTTATATATTTGCAAAGTGCATGACATAATTCTTGACTTAAAGTTAAAGTTGTCTGTCAAATAGACACCAGATGTTTAGACTAGAAGCTTTCACTCTAATGTTTAAGTCTGTTTAAAAAAAATTATTTCCATTTTGTTTGAGGATAAAAATAAATAAACAATGACATTTGGAGTTAGATTACATATCCGAAAAGCAAAAGAAGATGTTAATAATAATACCAAGTAACTACTACTACTACTACTAGTAGTAGTAGTAGTAGTAGTAGTAGTAGTAGTAGTAGTAGTAGTAGTAGTAGTAGTAGCCAATCAGAAGTGAACACAGCTTCAAATAAATTAGAGATGAACTAAGAGGCACATCAGAGCCTGCGTTCAGAAATACCCTTAGAAGGTATGTCAGGTCTCTTCTTCTGGTCTAGCCTTGTTTTGTTATTGTTAGTAGAGTAGAGGTAAGTTAGAGTTAGATGTTGTTAGTTTCAGTTGAGTCAGCAGTCTCTATCATTCTATCAATTAAAAAGTCTAATTGAATCATAAATTGTGAAATATATAATAATCTTAGTTTGAACTCTATTTAATAGCACAATGCTTTCTTTAAATAAATCCCACGAACCTGGTAAAGTTGTCATTGTTCAGATCTCACAGGCACCGGTACGATCAACAGTACACAGTTCTCATCAAGACATACCTCTGCCTCTAGATTGATTGTTAGGCATATCACCATGACTGACAAGTTAAAAACTATACATCAGGTAATAATTTATCGAATCAAAACAGTTGTTTTTTGGGGTGTTTTTTTAATACTAAGCAATAACTTTTTTTCTTCTAGATTTTATATATCTATATCAAAAGCCTGCGTCTAGAATACACATTATGACATTATAACAATGGTATCTAATGTTTTACCCCACAAATGTTTTTTTTTCTGAATCAGAAATTATTTATTTTGTTCAGTTGCCAGATTGGCAATAATACAAGCTGATCTATCTTAGTCGTGAATATATTTTTTGCTGGAAATAAAAAGATCCCTGAAATACTACTTCGACCACCACCGAGACTAAATTCATTATCATTTTCAGAAATCCTTTAGAGGGGTGGTCTTTGGGTTGCATTTAAGCCATTTCTATCCCCAACATAATTCTATCTTCCTGTGGTGAAATGCTATTGTACTTTAATATTGTAGGAGAAGAAGATCTGACAAACGAAATGGGCCAAAAAAATCCTAATGATAAATAGAGACCAACAACCTGTTACTGTAAGCTGTCAGTCATATTCTTATTCTTTATCAGCCAACCCATCAATGCATAATAATGAGAAATGAATTCAAAGTGCACAACAGAGTCCTGTGATTGATAATAACAACGTCATCTCACCTTTTGCGCGACCACTTTCTTGGGCTACATTCGATAGTCGGTCATTCTTTTTAATAATCAAAATGGCGATACCCTGTGTACTTTCGGTTTCCCAGGATGGTAATAAAAACTAAAAACATAGGATTAGGAAGATTGTCGATGGTTGCCTACACATATTAGATAAAGTTGCCTTATATTAAGTCTTGCATAGATATGGACGTGAAGACTCGTGTTTTCGTTAAAGAATTACTAAACGGTCTTCTCTCAAGTAAAACACAAGGTGACATAGAAAAATGGCTGAGAATATCTAACGTAATCCTTACTGCTGAGGCTGAGGAGAAGACTTCGTCGGGAGACGGAGAAGGCGAAGGATCTAAAAAAACAAAATGTGAAAGTAAAGACAAAGATGCTATTCTCACATCCCTTGGATGGCAATCAGATAAAATGTTCTCACTAAAAACAGAAGTCATAAAATATCATGCAAGAAGGATCCTTGAATGCATCATTTCCCTGTTTACATTGGAATGGGTCACTGAACTGTCACCGCAAAAGTATAATTTTTTAGTGAAGTCAATATTTTTGCAGTGTGAATCCCAGGATGCAATAATCTGTTTGCTTGAAACAGTTTGTTTCTGTGAAAGGTAAATACTAATGTATTTATTATATATTTTAACTTTCAATCGCCAGTGAATGGAGACATGCAGAAAAATGGCATTATAATTATAAAATAATAATTTTTTATTATTATTAATCTGGCCCCTACACACTGCCTATTGCGGTATAAAGGGGATTCGATCGACAAACAAACATTATTATTATTATTATTGTTGTTATTATTGTTATTATTATTGTTATCATTCTTGTAGTGATTCTATGCAGAGAAATACAATATGCACCACAGGTTTTGTATGTTTTAAATGAATATTAGGAGAGGAATGAGGGCTTCCAGAAGCTAAAATCCAAAAATGAGGTATGCAAAAAAAGTTAAAATGGTGTAGCTCCAGGTATAAAACAAACAACAATACAAAAAATGTTTTGGGTCTCCCCTCCATCAGCCAACAAGTCAAGTACAAAAAACATTAAACATATATAACACAGATGGAAAATCTTAAACTGTGGTAATCACGGTGATGTTGGCGCTCAGACGACCACTGGTCAAGTGAAATTCGAACGAAGGAAGGCATTGAAGGAAGTGAGTCTGGGGGAAGGGAGGGAGAGGTGGTTAAAGAAAGCAGAGCCGCCAAGACATGAAAGCAAATCCA
>JARFNW010140337.1:0-10410 GCA_031763155.1 Dirona albolineata | reverse complement strand
ATAGGAGAGATATATCCACAATAGCAAATAGGAGAGATATATCCACAATAGCAAATAGGAGAGATATATCCACAATAGCAAATAGGAGAGATATATCCACAATAGCAAATAGGAGAGATATATCCACAATAGCAAATAGGAGAGATATATCCACAATATCAAATAGGAGAGATATATCCACAATGGCAAATAGGAGATATATTATTATGTCAAGGAAAGACATGGATTGTAACCATCTCAACATGCGCCATCAGCCGTGCATGGTGGCTAAACTTGCTTATGACCCCTCTGCGCATGTGTGGAGCTTGTTTATCTATTCAAATACCACCGTTTCCGGTTAACATTTCCCGGATCTTTTCGCTTGACCCAATTCCTCCAGGCAAGTAGATTCTAATGTGTGGGTTTGTATTTTTAACAAAATATAATATGGTAAGATCAGATAAAAATGGAAAGAAGTCTGTTCGTCCGTGACGGATGGAATTAAATCATTTGTCCTTGGATGTTTTAGATATACAGTTGTTGACAAGAACAGACTCAAACACCAGACAGCACAATGTGTTGGGTAATTGTTATTCATAACATTCATAACATCCTGGATTGATACAATGGCAAACAAAACGAGCACGTTCAGAGCAAGGCCGAGTGGTTTGTCTACTTTATTCGAGATCAAGAGGTCCCCGTTCAGAGCAAGGCCGAGTGGTTTGTCTACTTTATTCGAGATCAAGAGGTCCCGAGATCGAATACTCAGTTATCGATATTGGGTAAAGAGGGAGAGTCTCTTTTCAAATCTTTCCCTAACTCGACTAAGGTGTGAATGATTGCCTAGCTACAATACTTCACCCTTCTGAATAGGACGCTGGTCTATCGCAGATTACTTCCCCAGCTGTAAGCTGGTACCCATTTTTACACCTGGGTCGAGTGAGGCAATTGGAGTAAAGTTTATTGCCCAAGAAAAACAACGAACCCACGACCTTCGCTATGAGAGTCCGCTGTCCTAACCACTAGGCCACCTCGCCTCCAATCAATTAAGTGCATGTGTGCATATCCCGGTTTCCGTAGTGTGAAGCAGTCAGAGTGACGACATGTCCCCCTTCTGGATACGGCGCTGGTCTATCGCAGATTACTTCCCCAGTTGTAAGCTGGTAGGTACCTATTTTTACGCTTGGGTCGAGTGAGGCATTTTGAGTAAAGTTTATTGCTCAAGAAAAAAAACGAAGTGGCTTTGATAGAACATACATTTATCTGCAGTATTGCGCAGCCTCTACGCAGTGGGCTTATCACCTGCTCGTCTTTAATTCCTAATGCAGAGTCTTTCTAGTCATGTGTTAGAGTTAGGTGATGAGTGGCGTACGTTCTCATTGACATTTGGATTTACTTCCGTTTGTCAAGTGCACCCTTCAGAGCTTGACATATGGCTAGCCCCTACACTGCTTCTTGGGGTATGAAGGGGACTCGATAAACTAACAATTGTGCAGCCACTATTCATTAGGTTCTGTGATGTTTCTCAGGTAATGTCTTGGCGTACAAATTTATAAGATGATAAAATAGACAATAAAATCTCCTTAAATTTTGTTGTTGTTCACAAGGGCACTTTGTCTTTAGGGTATAGTTTGTTGAAAAAAGACAGAAATAACCCAAGTGCCAGTCGCAGTCCAGCTCGGCAATGTAGGCAATAGGAGTTAGTTTTCCTACGGAAAGGAAAAACACACAATGCTGAAAGTGTGTTGAGAGACATGAAGGGAATGTGTGAGTGGCTTCGACCGATGACCTTTGTCAAGCGACAGTGCAAAGAGGGACAATCACATTTATAACATAAAAGGCCTCTGGAACAATAGTGGGATCATCACCTACTTGTCTTTAATTTCTGATGTAGAGTCTTTCTAGCCATGTGTAAAAGTGATGAGTGGTGTTAGTCCTGGTCATTTGGATTAACTTCCATTTGTCATGTACTCCCTTCACAGCTTGACATATGGCTGGCCCCTACACTACTCTCTGTGGTATAAATGGGACTCAATAACAACATAAACATAAGGAACGGGAGGAAGGGAATGAGGAGGAATGAAATCATTACTCCAACTTTGAATAATATTAACTTCTTTTTAAAAAATCTTTAGCCGAGGCTTTTTCAAGAACCTTATTGACTTGCTGGGGTGGCGGTGTTTGGGACTGTTGCGGCCGCTGAAAACGGACTGGACACAGAAATACACCATGCAGGACGACAGCCCCAGTTTTGGCTCCTCCCATCTACACCCGGGGAGGGAGAACTTTCAGTTTGTCTGAGCTGGGAACGGATTGGATTCATTTCTTCACTGTGGTGTATTGTTTGCAATTCATTTGTTTGAATGTGTTAAATGTAAAAACTGTTTACATAGAGAATCAAATTAATTGTGTGAAGAGTTAGTAAAAGTGTGTGGAAAGGTTATTATTATTATTATTATAGATTGAATAATAGAATTTGGTTTAGCGTTCTGGGTTGATTAATGACTAGAGGACTAGTATGTAACATATTATTCGCAATAATGATGCCTGACTGAACGAAGAAAGCAGAAAAATAGCATCGGTGGATATAATAGATGTTTATTTTGATAATTGAAAATATCCTGGTACATATTTGCTGTACCTACACATCTCGATTACGGCTGTGTTTCTATATCTTTTTTTATATCATGAAATCATCAAAGCTGAAAGGGAGAAGCAAACAATTATATTTATAATAATATATGTCCAGGTTGCTCACCACTTGATTAGTTCATAATATGGGCATAGTTGTTCATTTTAATCATGATTTATCACCCGTCTTGACTGAAGGAGATTATTTGGTTTTGTTCGGAAAATTATATTTATAAAAATTACATTAATTCCCGACATTAAAATTAATTGATTGTCGATGAATTGATTGAACTTTTAATTAATTTGTCGTTGTTAGAATATATTTTTCTCTTTTATTTAAAGAAAAAAAAAAGAAAAATATTTATATATTTTAAAAAGCATGAATGGAATATAAAGGGAAGGAAATGATGAAACGTAGAAGAGAAGAGAAAGAAACATTTTTTGGTAGATTCATTGACCGGTTCTCACCTATCCAACCGTTATGACGAAGGCGGAGGCAGTATCCTGTCTCTTGTTTGCAGGGAGAATGCTGCTGCTGCCGCCTCTTCGTAAAAACGGTTGTATTTTATTGTGTATTCATACTACTACTGCTACCATATATCTTGACAAGGATGTTGACAATGACTGGAACAAGAAATCCAATGCAATGCTAAGAACTGAATACCTCCAGCCGAGTATATTTCTTTTCTTACCAAAATGTTTTTTTTACTTAAAAAATGAATAAATGATTGATTGTGTTGTGTCGTGCTTTAGCGCTTTATCAAACTTTTCTTCTTCTTTTTTTTTTTTTTAATCTCTGCATTTCTTTAAATCTTAATCCATATCTTATATCGTATTGTCGTATTATTATGTACCGTACTGTGCTGCTGTCAAGACTTTTCTCATACTGTGACCCCACCTAGATAACTGGTGAGGAACAAATCTCGTATATACGAAACTTACCAATAGAATTGGTTTCATATGTTGTTGGAAGTGGAATTATGAGTGATCGAAACTAAACAATTTGCACCTGTGGTTGAGTGTATATTATGATTTTTATTACATTTCTTCATATTGCTATGTGCCAACTGTTGAACATAAATATACACCTTACCTTATCTTGTCTTTAGCTCGATTATTTTATCTTGCATTTATCCACCGAAAAAAAAAAGAAGATATGGTTGATTTTCTTGAAATGGAAGAAACGTGTTCAAATATAAATACCTCATCACCTCAAATCATCAGGGGGTTGTTTTCCTCACACTCACAGAGACCTTTCTGCCACACAGAGAGAGTTGAGTATTGAATATGACAGATATTGAGACTTACAGATGATTAACATCAGGGTATATACTACGCTATATGTATATGTTATTATATGAAATCAGTTGATATCGACAGGTTATTTTCATCTATTCCGCTAATCGCAACTTTGGACAATTGCAATGGTTTCTCAATCCCGGACGAGTTGCGATGAAGCGTAGTGGACTACCACTACCACCAAGCTGTATGAATTTTTATCTTGTAATGGCATCGGGTACTTACTATGTGTGGGGATCGGGGAAGAGATTATATTGATGATAATATAGGTACATCTTCATTTTAAGGAATAGTAACTAGTGGCCCCCGAGGCTACCCCAAAGTGTGTGCACAGATGCTGCGTAAACCGATAAGATATATGTGTGTGTGTGTGTGTGTGTGTGTGTGTGTGTGGGTGTGCAGCCAGTGAATTGCTATAATTGATAACGTTATGTTTTGAGTATTAATTGCATTGAAGTGGTAGAATTTCACCTCCACTAGCCCCCTTTAAAACAAGTGGTCACAAAAGTAACAGGATAAAGAAAATTTCGTTTTGTTTTGTTACTTGTTTATACAGTTAGAGCTATAATACCATTTTCACCCATTTTGTTTTTTTCTTTCATTTTCATTATAATAAAGCCACATTTTTCACTATATCAATCATTTCATTATAATTGAAGAAGACGGATTTAATGTATGATGATGCCATAAAGATTTTATGTCAAAATGTTTTAACAGTGTGTAAGTGTAATGTATTGGCCATGAATAGGGACCAGCTAAAAACTCCCCCACCCCCATTCACAGACAGATTTTTTCTCTTTTTCGGATCAGCTCTTCCATCAAACTCTTCCACTACCCTCTATCATCTGTATCTCGTAGCGTAATGGACGTACTATAATCCACATAAGCGACATCTTCACCATCCGGATACAAGTCAATTCATTTTGTTTGTCATATCATATAACGAGAGAGACGTAGCTGCATGCTTTTGTGTGCGTCCGTTTTTTGTTTTTGTATGTTTTGGTGGTTATTTGTAATCTGATTGTCTAATGCGATGGACAATTATGGCGTATGAATATATGATGCTATTGACATTTACAATTTGACCGTTTTCAATGATTGAAAGACTTGTTTCAGTATCAGTGAGCGTATAGATATAGACTCGTCTAAGTTATGATAGATAAATGGGTGAAGGTTCATCACTGCAAGGACGGGCATTGGTTTGGTTATTATCGGAGGTCCCCTTGGTTGTAAACAGCATCGTTCTTCTATTACAATAATGTATTCAGGCCTATCAGGCAGCGTGTGGTGTAATAAATGTCGAGTGTTCCGTTGTTTTCCTGGTGCAAATGTGCTTGGAGCATGATGATGATGATTGCGAATAAATGCCATTCATTCATTCATTCATTCTGTCTAATGCAAGGTTTTTGTTAACTAGGTGCTGCCTTGTAAACTGCTCGGGCCACTACAGGTTTGACTTTGGCGTAGATCTGGTTATAAAATGTGTCAAGTGTCATGCATTGTACAGTTCTAAAATCACAATTGACATTTATTTTGTATTGTTTGTAATTTTTTTTGCGGGTGGTTACAAAATGTCTGTTTTGATATTGAATTTTAAATGCCCGTCAGTCAGTCAGTATTATTGGAAGTAAAAAGATGCAGTAGTGAAGTTATGAATGGTGTTTGTCCTTTAATTGTGTCAGTCAGTCTAGATTTTGAAGTGTGTTAGTTGTATGGTGTGATTTGATAATGAACAAACAGTGTTGTAGATGATGCTGTGATGATTTTTAACATTTTTTTACTTTAAAAAAAACTTCCAATTGTTTTCTTATTTTTTTAGTTTGTTTAACGTCAGTCAGTATTATTGGAAGTAAAAAGATGCAGTAGTGAAATTATGAATGGTGTTTGTCCTTTAATTGTGTCAGTCAGTCTAGATTTTGGAGTGTGTTAGTTGTATGGTGTGATTTGATAATGAACAGTGCTGTAAATGATGCTGTGATGATTTTTAACATTTTTTTACTTTAAAAAAAAAATTCCAATTGTTTTCTTATTTTTTTAAGTTTGTTTAAATGAATGTAAAATAAATAGTTTGATGAGCTGTGTGTGTGATTCGATTACTTTCACATGCATTGGGCTGTAATTAATTGTCCTTAATAAACGGTGTATAATATCACTTATTAACTTATATTATTTTATTATGAAGGCCATTGTATATATATGGCATGCCTTTCTGACTTGATGCTTCTCACTGGCAAGGTCGTCTGACCTTACATCCTTTGTTGATTTCTAATACTTCTCTACTACTATATCCCCCTCAAGATCTGCTTGCAACGTTAATCATTATTTTAGGTTGTTGTTGTTGGTACAAGCGTCACTAAGCTTGTTGTTGTTGTTGTTGTTATTACAAGTGTCACTAAGATTGTTGTTGTTGTTGTTATTACAAGTGTAGATACAATATGGCAAAATGTGTTATATAATGTGAATCGCTTAGAGAATGGTTAACGATCGTGGTTAAGCACTATATAAATGCCATTCATTCATTCAATACATTCATGTAAAATGAGGAGTTAATTAATGTGCTGAGGAGCTCAAGTAATTAAATAAGTATTATTAATCATTACATCTTTTTAAAAATTCCCAACAATCATTGTCATTGTTTAAAAAAAATTTTCATGTTAACTGTAGACAAGATCAAATAATATCCTGATGGGATGTGTGCACTAAATTCCACCGATGTAATTTAATGGTGATTTAATGTTCGGTTCTTGGAAATGGAACGGGTAGAAGCTCAATGCAACGGGTTCACTGTTTGGTTTTTGTTTGGATTATTTATATTGGCCGGGAAATACATTTCCTCTTTACTTTTTATGTTTCTCAGAAACACCTGCTGGAGCCCATATCCATTTTTTTTTTTACAGCACATTCATAGTTCCAAACTACTCTTTCCGTCTTCCATCCTTTGTCATTCATGGGCATCGGGTCACAACTCTTCTTCTTCTTCCCTCCCCTTCCACTAACAACGCTGCTTTTAAAAATAATTATTTGTTCTTTTTCTGTTTTTCATTTCATTTTCATAATAATCTCGCCACCTTTGAATCCTCCTCCTCCGTATATTTCCTCTTACCAACAACATGCTGCCAACAGTTCGCCATCAAGCCACTTACAAACACAGATGGCAATGTTTTTTTTTGTTTTGTTTTTTGTTCAAGAATAAGTTCAAAACAGCAAATTTGGTTATTGTAAAAACTTGGTTACAGTACAGAATTGTGTATTTTTTGCTCGTTACTGAAGTCAAAATTGACATTGACTATGTCCTACTGTACGACTATCTAAGGTCTTTTCCTCCCATCAAATGTCCTCTGAGTTTTAAGTCCAGACAAGAAAGATAACATTGACATTTCATTACAACAGATATTTAAACACAGAGATGTTTTGTATTGCAAAAAGTTAACCTCGTTATATAATATATGTATGTTATCATCACCAAATTGTTAAAAGTTGAGAGTTAACAAACACCATTGTTTATGAGCAGAACCATGAGCTGCTCGTCCTTGTTCAGCGAATGTTTGGTATGGTTGTAGTTGTTGTGTTAAAAAAACTCCTCCATTAGAATGAATGGTTATTTAAAACGCTTTTTTAAAAGTCTTTGATTACGATGTATGTAATTGTGGAAACTATTTTATATATATATGTGTGTGTATATATATATATATAAAAACTTATTGAAAATACTATTTTTTAACCGTCCTTATTATTATTATGATTAAGATAAGATAAGATGATACTTTATTTTATCCCATTAAGGAAATTTTTTTTACAGACGTGTAATTAATGTTTGATGTACCATTTTTCTTTTTTTTTAAATCTATTATTTCTTCCAATCATTACAGTGGATTCCATTTGAAGCGATTTTACTCAAGGACATAAGAAACAAAACAAACAACTATTACAAAACCACCAAAAGTTGCCTTAATTTGAGTACCTACAAAGAAGAATAAGAAAAGATTTTGCCAGAGTTTTAAGAAAAAAACTAATTGAGAAAAATCTTCACAAATGTACTCTACAGAGGTACGACTCAAGTGGAACCCACTGTAC
This sequence comes from Dirona albolineata, assembly GCA_031763155.1. Taxonomy (NCBI): domain Eukaryota; kingdom Metazoa; phylum Mollusca; class Gastropoda; order Nudibranchia; family Dironidae; genus Dirona; species Dirona albolineata. Next base: position 2,427 of record JARFNW010140337.1, on the reverse strand, counting down.
TTTTTTTATTTGTCAAATTTATGCTTTCAGCTCAAAACAATAAATTTGACTGCTGCTATCAGTAGATTCTGATCAACTTTGTCGTCATCCTTTCAATTTTGTTACTGTGGCTTTAACAGTCTGGGTTTGACTCCTGATTTACCCTCCGGCCGAAACATGGCTTGTTCTGTTTTGTCCCATCTCTTAGAAGCCTCATCCATCACATTCCCATTATTTGTCTACAGGTCTATCAGTGCAGTGATAACTCAAGTTTTCTTGTTTGTTATCTGTTCCCTTTAGAACTGTAGTAATTAAACAGTGTAGGGACCAGCTCTGTGTCTGGACGAGGACAGTGTACAAGGCAGAAGGCATCGATGCCCAGTCCCAGGTAAAATGTATCCAGGTTAAGTGCAAGTCTGCCCCACTAGTGCACATGGCAAGATAACAGAGTTGGAAAATCTATGGATCAAGATTTTTAAGGCAAGCAGGGGATCAGTTGTAGTAAATACTTAACGTCGCCACACGTGGAGAGACAACTGAACTGAACAGTTGTTGCTGACTGTGAGCACCGATTGCCACCGATTTGTCTTTACCATTGCTCAAGCGGTGCTTCATGACCGTTAAAACTTCACTCATTTTCTTGCATTTGGACTACGCAAAACCAGCCAGGCGTGTGGCCACCCAAACTACTACTCGGCCGGGTCACAGCAAGGTGGTAGCGCAGCTGGACATGTGACCACAGCCTCATTTCCGCCTTTAGGTAGTTGTCCATTGTGTCCACTCCGCTCCTCATTGCTATGGGATGTGAAAACTCTATCCAGAAACGAGAGCTATAGTCCACAGGAACCAATGAAGCATAATAACGCTTACCAAAAAACCGCAAAATATTTTACATGCACACACCTCCACACACAGCTGACTCGTTCTCTCAACCCGTAAGGCGTTTAACACGTTAACCACACAAAATTGAGAAATGAGTTGATGATGGAAGTGGAAGCGAATGCTGTGGGCCGGACAAGGTCTCTAACAGTGCGGGGTTGAGTCTTGATTCGAGCATTGAAGTGTTAATTGTTAATGCTTCTGTAGAGAAGTCCCCCCTCTCAATCTTATAGAAATGGTTCCTATCGATTAGCTGGGAGGGAAATCCAGGATAAATCATCATTCTATTCTATATAAAGGGTGACGAATAGGACAAAATCATTAGACGGTTTTCCCCAGCAACTTGACCTTGCTATTCGGGAAGTGCCGAATAAAAATCACGAGATTCCTTAGTCACCATTGGAAAGTTGTTTGTCACAGTCTTTTTTACTCACAATAGAATGACCTTGGGGAAATGGAAAACCCATCCAACTGTTCTGACCCGTTGCCTCTCGACATCAATTTCTTCAGAACTGCACAAAAATAACACAAATAATAATATAGCCATAACTCTATTACTTCATTAACTTTGTTAGTAAATCTTCATAGTATTCACTTTCCATTTATAGCACATTAATAAAATAAAAAGCTGTGAGCCCTGGTTTTAAAAGTTTATTTTTACCGACAGTAGTATTTGAAGGGCGTACAAAATATATGAATATGGAACGGGCACTGATAGTAAACAGAATAATAGTTGGAAAATGTGCAGTGCCATTGAGAGGCACTAAACAAGATTAGACTCGAAAGAGGGGTTGGTGGGGGGATCTAACCCATGCCTGCAGCAGCAACACCGTCTTGCCAACAACAGCAAACCGACTGAGCTATGTCACTGCATTTTCCAACTAATATTCAGTATACAAGGCTGGTCTTATACAGATGTCACAAATTAGACAAATGACAATTTCTTCTTCAAGTTAAAACGATTCAAGATGAAAAGGTAATTGGTCAAATATTAGTCTTGGACATTGGCCTTTAGTCATGGTTGCTTTTTACATGAAGAAAAAAAAACAAAACAAAATCATACATGTTTATCGAGTCCCCTTTATACCGCACAAAGCAGAGTAAGGACCAGCCATGTGTCAAGCTCTGAAGGGTGTACGACATGACAAGTGACAAGTAAATCCAAATGACAACGAGGACTAACACCACTCATACATACAATCCACAAATGTGATTGTTGTAATTACTCCGTGCATAGTTGAACAAACATTAGCGGAAGTGGAAAATATTATTCACTCACTGTCACAAACCATTTTAATATCACAATAACCTTCTTCTCAACAATGAAATAGATCAAATTAAAATAGATTTGATGCCGCGGAAGGTGCATAGAACATTAATGTTAATGAAATTATAATATCAACAATTATTATTACAAGACTGGTCCCTCACATTAACCATAGAATTTGGAATCTAAATATTGAACATTTTAGGTGACAGTGTTAAGGATCACTTTCACTCACTCAGTCCCATGACTGGGTAGTTCTCGGGGGTGGGGGGGGGGGGGGGGGGGAACGACGACATGCGGGA
>JARFNW010140327.1:0-10411 GCA_031763155.1 Dirona albolineata | reverse complement strand
GAGAGAGAGAGAGAGAGAGAGAGAGAGAGAGAGAGAGAGAGAAGGGGGTGGGGTGGGATGTTTCCCTCAATGATGACACATTGCGATGGACCAATGGACTTGCTCAAACTGTCACTCATACTAATGAGACACCTAAAAGCATGCCGTGCGATGAAAATAGCAACGTGAAGTAAATTTTGGACAATAGGGTCATTTGCCTTGCGCCACACAGGGACCTCCCTCACCACTCCTCCACCATTCTCCACGACCTATTTCTCTGACGTCAGAGCCAGAAAAAGGATGTGGGCGGACCACAACTAGATTAATCAAGATCCTTCCGCCTATCGAGTTCTTGGTGTTAGACCAAAGTATGATCAGAGAACTTATTTCATGATCAAAAATTAGTTGTGAATCATTCGAGCTTATGTCAGTTGTAATTTTTGTACTAGTCAAGTTACTATTCAACTTCAATAACGCTTAATCGAAAATAGATAGTTTTTAACATTTGTCATTGCGCCCTTTGTTCCGGCTTGCACTATTTCCTTCCTTTTACCCAAGAATCGGATTGAAGAACATGTCATATAACTCTACCGATAACGAACAGTAAGTTTATTTATGTTATTAATGTATTTAGCGAAATATTTACTCGGGAGGGGTTTATAATGTAATTATGATCCATTTCCACGTACTAGAATAACAATTTTAATCAGAGATTATTCCAAAACCTAACCGAATGATGGTGGTCCCCACCGGCCGCCTCGGATTTCTATGAACGAAATGGCGGAAAGGGGAATGGCACGTGTTGGATTCGTTGAATTGAATGATTCTTGATCTGTGTTACACAAGAATTCATGTTTGCATGCTTATTTGGTTAGTTGATATTTATGTTTAAGAGTCTCACTGACAATTGGCTCGATTTTGATCCCAGGGTAGGCTAAATTGAATATGTCCTCAGCTTGAATGGAATTATGATGAATGGGCACCAATCTCAATCATCAACCGGCTGTACTGTGAAGTTTTAGTTAGATTTTTAGTACTGTGCCGTAGTGATGTTTCTCTATCTTTAAGTCAGTCTACTATCCAGTTCTAGCCAATTATTTGATGGATAGGCTAGTCTCAATGGAGAGTGATGGTAATGTTATATTTATGTGTCTATCTTTTATAAATTATGACTGTTTTAGTTTTACTTTTATTTATGATTAAAATGAAAATGGTTTGGCCTAAGTCTCAAGTCTAGGCCATGTCTCTAAAACTGTATCAGTATCAGTCTATCTTATCTCGTACTTGCAATCTAGAAAAGAGGTGACCTGAGTCTGAGTGACAATATAGTCAACAATAGATTAACGAAAGATTAAAATTGACAATTATGATGATTAGGCTAGTTAGCAAGAACCAGCCATTGTCAGTTTGGCTATGAATGTTAGGTTAGAACAGCTGGAGTTCTACAGAATAGCAGTAGTAGTAGTAGACCTAGACTAGTGTTATGTTTTTACTCCAAGGTTTATTGTCATTTTTTTCATTTTTAAGCTTAGATCTTGGAATCTTGAGTATGATTCTGAATTCATCATGACTGCCATGAACAAGATTTTTACAGGTTTTGATTCGAGTTAGAGCCAGCCTGGGGTTTTTTTTTCACATTGTGAATGTCGAGGGAAATTTTTCATTTAATTCTAAGAGATGCTTGAACTTGAGAGATAACTTTAACTGGTACTTCATATTCTCCTACTCCTAGTCTATACTAATACTAATTACTTTACCTATACTTTTACTTCACACCATGGTAGGTTAGTTATGGTATCTTTGTCTTTTGAAATTTTATTACCTGGTTGTAATCAGGGGTTGGCAGGTCTGTTGCAGTATTGAATGATCTCTTTTATTTGAAAAAGTGTCAGATGTGTTTAGTCATTCCTTTTTGTGTTATATACTGATTTATTGATATTTGTTCTCTTCCAGGTCTCAGACAAAGGGACACCCGGAGGGTGAGCTTAACCCCAGTGATGATCTCATCGAAGTAAGTCACTAGGCCCCCACTATCATATCCAAACTTTCTAGCAACCTCGGTTCTTGGGTATCAATTGTAAAAGAATCACAGGGCCTGTCCTCCGTTACCTTTGCCTTTTACTCTGTTAAACTAGGTATAATACCAAAACCATACATAGCTTGTGGATAGTTTTTGTTTGGGCAGGTGGTGGGTGTGGTCACCTGCTAAGTCTACCCTCAATTTCAATGCCATGCCCAATCATTTGTCTCTTTAAAAATAGAGTTCACGATATGGATGGTGTGATTTTTAGGTTTAAGTAACATCAGGTTATTGTGTACTAATCATCTATTTTTGATAGCCCAAGTTCCCACAGATACAGTTTGGATTTAGCCAAAGGATACTTTTGACGGGGCATGGAGGAATGATTTTACACTACTTTCCATTTTGTAACATTGTAAAAGAATTTGATTTTAATGCCCATTTCATTTTAATGTTTCTTCCCCACCAGAGCAACTACAACAATGTTGTGGAGGCTTTCGATGATATGTCACTGAGGGAAGAGCTCCTTAGAGGTATCTACGCTTATGGTTTTGAAAAACCGTCTGCTATTCAGCAAAGAGCCATCTTGCCTGTTATTGAAGGTGAGTATTTTGACATTTAATACATCTAATTACACAATCCAGTCTTGCAACGTTTTGTCTCTTCTGTGGAAAAATAATTGATTTAGATATTTTATGACGTTAATAACTATCAATTTAAGCTGGGTAATACTCATAGAAATATTGATCAGTTGATTTGGTATTGGTTGCTGATTATGCTGAATAATGTGATATCCTTTTCTTTCTTTTTTTATCTTGTGGAATTTTTTTCTCTCCCTAGGTCATGATGTGATTGCTCAGGCCCAATCCGGTACTGGCAAGACTGCAACATTCTCCATTGGTATTTTGGAGAAGCTTGACCTGACCTTAATGAAAACGCAGGCCTTGGTTCTTGCCCCTACTAGAGAGTTAGCTCAACAGGTGTGTCATTGTGTGAAGTAGCTGACTTACATTTGAAATGGTCTAACAATAGTTTGTCATGAATCATGTCTGGGTTTTTTGTTTTTTTTTCCATCGGGTGTAGCTTTATTTTCCTTCTCCATAAATAGTTGCATCCTTGATGCAATGATTACAGAACTACCTCCACACTCTTCTCAGCATCACTCCCATTGTTTTATTATTTTTATCTTATTCCGTGTTGGCAAGAGTTAATCTTTCAGTATTGATCTGATTTCCTATTTTTTTATTTGAAATTTAACAAAATATATTCTCGTTAACCAATGACCGATATTTTGAGTGTCGATTTTCAAAATGCCATGTTTTTTTTTTGGGTAGACATTCTGAGGTTAGCAGGTAGCTCCACTATGTTCTCTAGCAGTTTTTGAATAGATTTTTTGTAAAGCACTAACAAAAATAGGGTTGATTTGTTTTCAGATTCAAAAGGTGCTTCTCGCTTTGGGTGACTACCAAAATGCTGTCTGTCATGCCTGCGTCGGAGGCACTCTTGTTCGTGATGACCAGCGCAGTCTGGAGAACGGACCCCACGTGGTGGTGGGTACACCTGGTCGTGTGCATGACATGATTGGCCGTCATGCGCTGAACCCATCCAATATTAAGATGTTTGTGTTGGACGAGGCTGATGAGATGTTGAGCCGTGGATTCAAGGAACAAATCTATGATGTCTTTAGATTTATGCCTTCTGAGATCCAGGTATGTTATACATAGATTTTGGTCTTGTGAAACAAATGCTCTACCCCAGTTTGAAAATATTAAGTGCTCTACTTCGATTTTCCTAACTGTTGGCAAGCAGCAATATTCTGTTTTCCATTGATACCTGTTATTTAACTTCCCTATATTGTTTCCCAATATTTCTTTTATACTGTTTGAATTTTTTTCCCCTAGTCCCAGCCATCTTTGTTAATGATTTTATTTGATTGACAGTGCTTATTTACTTTCTTTTTTGTTTAACCTATATTTTTTTTCTCCATGTTTAGGTGATATTGCTCTCGGCTACCATGCCCTCTGATGTACTTGAGGTGACCCAACGCTTCATGCGCAATCCTGTTAGAATCCTTGTAAAGAAGGAAGAGCTTACCCTTGAGGGTATTCGCCAGTTCTACATCTCAGTAGAACGTGAGGTATGTACTAGCTCAGGCTGCATATGTATGTCACCTTCCTAAAAAAGCGCTGCTCTATCTGTTATGATTGCTGCAGATGTCACATGGAAGAAAGTTTAACTTTCTGTACTCTAAATGTGTGATGTGAGAGACTTCTCCTTCGCCTCACTGGATGGTCCGGTTGTTTGTTTTTTTGGCATTATACTACCATGTGTATTCAACCTGCTTTGAGAGTAGATATTAGACTCTTTTCTATATTCTACATTATTTTGATTCCTTGTATTGAATTTGTTTTTTGCTTGCTGTTGCACTGTTATCAAATTTGTTCTAGTCTTTCATGAATGCACTTATCTTCCATTAAAACCCTGCCTTGTCAGTTTCTTGTGACACATGCAGATGTCCTTGGAAGTAAATCAATTGTGCCCTATACGGGTGAGGTGTTCTGGCGTCATGTGTCTTATACCTCAATCTAGGTCACAACATTGACCGCAAGAATGTCTAGTCACATTCTTTCAGTCTTTATTTCTTATAGTCAATGCAGCAAGTCCTAATTGCTTTTTCTTGTGCTAGTCCTAGTGCAAATTTAAAAAAGAGATAGATATTTTATTCGAATTTGAATTATTTATTATCGATAGCAAGGTTTATTATACAGCAATACTGTTTATTATACAGCAATACTATTTTCAAGAATTTCCTTCCTTTCTAAACAGTGCTCCACTATTAGTGTTGATTGCTGCAGGTGTCACATGGAAGAATATTAACTCCATGTACTCGTGTTTGACTTGTCATGTCTCCCACCTCAATCTAGGGTGGGGAAGTGTCTAGGATATAGCTTATTTATTGGGTTAACCTTTATCTTCCATTAAAACCCTGCCGTGTCAATTTCTTGTGACACATGCAGATGTCCTTGGAAGTAAATCAATTGTGCCCTATACGGGTGAGGTGTTTTGGCGTCTTGTGTCTTATACCTCAATCTAGGCCACAACATTGACCGCAAAAATGTCTATAGTCACATTCTTTCAGTCTCTGTATTTTCTTATTTTTTATAGTCAATGCAGCAAGTCCTAATTGCTTTTTCTTATTCTAGTACTTATTAAAAATATGTTTTTAGAAAATTGTCTCCAGAGATCAATATTATTGTTAGAGGTGTCAAATGAAGACAATATGTACATGTAAATTCTTTTATTTCAACTTGCATTTATTTATTGATAGTATTGATACTTTATTTTACGGAAATATTATTTTCAAGAATTTTCCTCCTTCCTAAAAAGCGCTGCACTGTCAGTTTTGATTTCTGCAGATGTCACATGGAAGAATATTAACTCCATGTACTCTTAACGGGTGAGGTGATGGACTTGTGTCCTTTATCTCAATCAAGGGTGCAACATTTAGTTTCTTCTACTTTTCCATCCGCCTGCTTTGCGTCCACATTTTGGCTTCTTTCGCTTTATTTCACATCACGATTTCTTGAATAACATGGCTCTAGTTCGTAGGGGTTTTTTTTATTTTCCTTGTTTTCATTATCATACTTCTCTCTTTTATATCCATTGAGTATCACAATTTTTTTACCTTCCTAAAAAGCGCTGCACTATCAGTATTGATTGCTGCAGATGTCACATGGAAGAATATTAACTCCATGTACTCTTAACGGGTGAGGTGTTTGACTTGTTATGTCTTCCATCTCAATCTAGGGTGCAACATTCAATGTTAGTAGGGGTATGCAGCTAGACATGAGTAGTATTTCTCTTTAATGGTAAAACTTACAAATCAAGATCAGCTGTTAAGAGAGTTGTTTGACATAAGGAAGATTGTTGCAGTGTGTTAAAAAAAAGTTTATGCCCTGTTCACTTAATCCTTAAATCATTGGGTTAACCGTATCTTCCATTAAAACCCTGCCTTGTTAGTTTCTTGTGACACTTGCAGATGTCCTTGGAAGTAAATCAATTGTGCCCTATACGGGTGAGGTGTTCCGGCGTCTTGTGTCTTATACCTCAATCTAGGGCACAACATTGACTGCAAGAATGTCTATAGTCACATTCTTTCAGTCTTTGTATTTTCTCATATCTTGTAATCCATGCAGTAAGTCTTAATTAATTGCTTTTCTTTCATTTAAAAATACCACTTTTTATTATTTTTATGGCTCAAGTGTTGGAATGGAGAAAATTCGTATACAGTGTGCAAGAGATGTTTTCATTCGACTTTGCTAGAGAATTGTTGGGACTTTCAGAATTTGCTTCCTTCCTAAAAAGCGCTGTACTATCAGTATTGATTGCTGCAGATGTCACATGGACTCCATGTACTCTTAACGGGTGAAATGTTGGACTTGTTATGTCTTCCATCTCAATCAAGAGTGCAACATTCAGTTTTGTTAAGCATTTTTATATGGGCATAGCTATTGCCATGTGTTGCGTTTATTCTTGTGTTGTTTTTATTCTTATGACTTTCAAGTTTGTCGTCTTGGGTGATCAAATGATTGCATCATACCTTTAAGATATAACATGTTTCTCTCTTTTACATTCATTGAGCATTAGATTGGATTGCAGAAAGGTGTTATCACCATATTTTTTTTATCTTCCTAAAAAAGCGCTGCACTATCAGTTTTGATTGCTGCAGATGTCACATGGAAGAATATTAACTCCATGTACTCTTAACGGGTGAAATGTTGGACTTGTTATGTCTTCCATCTCAATCGAGGGTGCAACATTGAGTATGATTTGTTGAATTATGAGGGCATTGGTTCTTTGTATGTCACTGGATATGTAGTCAGCAATGTTCTTCGCAATTCTCCATTTTGTATAATTGTTGTAATCATATATTTTTATATTTATTTTGAAACTTCCCAGGTGACGAATTTTTTTACATCCCATGCATTGCATCCTCTGTTGAGATCTATTTGTGATCTTAGTGACACATCATACAGTAATCCTTTCTATTATTTCCTGGTTTTTTAAATGTCATGATCTTTATCATTTCCAGGAGTGGAAACTGGACACCCTGTGTGATTTGTACGAGACATTGACCATCACTCAAGCCATCATCTTCTGTAACACCCGCAGGAAGGTGGATTGGCTCACAGAGAAGATGACAACCAGGGACTTCACTGTCTCTGCTATGGTAAGTCAGAAATGATTGTCTTGTGCTGGATATCTTGATTATGCCTGTATCATTTATGCAGGTAGAAAAGAAATTAATGTATCACACGATTTTACTGTGTTAATATTAAATTAAAATTTACCTTTGGTACCATCGACAATAGAATATTGATTTGTTGGCTACTACCTAGTTTTGTATATAAGAATAGGGATGTGGCACAGTGTAGGTATGGAATATTATTTTTTCTTTGGTATTCAATGTATCACAATTGGATTTGATTGCAGCATGGTGATATGGAGCAGAAAGAGCGAGAGTTGATTATGTGTGAGTTCCGCTCAGGATCCAGCCGAGTCCTCATCACCACTGATCTTCTGGCCCGAGGCATTGACGTTCAACAAGTGTCTCTAGTCATCAACTATGATCTGCCTGCAAACAGAGAAAACTACATTCACCGGTAGGTGCACCCAATCAGTATTGCCTATAACGGGGTTCTTATCATATATAACAATTAACCTCTATCCTGCCCCCTTCCTTCAATTACTTTTAATTAATAGTATTGTAAAGGATTTTTTCCAACATAAATGACATTTTCTGTATGACATTTAGTATTTGGGGTTACTGAATCAGTGGGATATTCAGGCCATGATCAGACAGACAATGATTTATCTGGAAAAGTTAGCAAAGGGGCTAGGTTATGTGAAATCTGGCTTTTATATACTGTGGATTTGTATATATTATTAGAGGCATTGAACTTTCCTATTCCATTAAGTATCCAAATGTTGCAAATCATTTTTATACAATGTTACATGTACAGTTTCATTCATTTTCTCACGATTTGTTTCATATTTTTTCTCTCCAATTCAGAATTGGTCGTGGTGGACGATTCGGTCGTAAGGGCGTTGCCATCAATTTTGTCACCACTGAGGACAAACGTACCCTGACTGATATAGAAAAGTTTTACAACACAAACATTGAGGAAATGCCCCTTAATGTCGCTGATTTGTTGTAAATCTTGCGTACATTGCAGCTTACGGATTTGATTTGATTGCATGACCATTGTCAGAATCACCTGCGTTGAATCGGACATCAGTTTGGATAAAAGAAGTTGACTGCTATAAGTGACTTGAATTTTGCCATCGTTTTCTCCTCACTTCGTTCCTATAACCAAACAAATCAATCGTTTTTATTCTATTTATTCTCATCACTTTCTTTTGTTTTGTTTTTTTTTCTTCTTATCACCGAAGTTTTACTACAATATTTGGAGTAAAAGGTTTTTGTATCATAAATTTAAATAGTATATTTGTTGTCCTGAGTTTTGTGTGTTGGTCAGTTTATTTTTTTGTTTTCTTTTGTTTTTTTCTCGTTCACGTGATCTGTGTTGTAAGTAAGTAATTTTTGCCACCATTGCATTCTAATTCTACAATCAAATTCAGGCCCGTAATTAAATTTGTAACTCAGAGCATCTTAGAATAATTAAAGATGCATTTTGACTTTGTGCAGTATAATTGCATTTTACAGATTTATTTACAAATTTATTTCTTCCCTCATTGGAATCAAAATTTTGAAGTATGCGTAATAAGCATATGATTGACAATTGTTTTTTCATGTCCATTCAATTTATACAATTGCCAAGTCTTTGTTTACTGTTCTCATTTTCACCCATCTTCATGTTTTTCTCCCAATTTGCATGACAGGAGTTCTGCTGCATGGAACCAAAATGATCTCTTTAGCAGGAGTTTTGAGAGTTTTGGATTTAGGTAGCAGGATTAGTCTGAACGTTTGTGTTGTATGTACGGTGTAAATGCTTAAATGTTTATTTTTTCCATTGGGAGCAGTATTGTCTCAAGTGGCAAATCCACATGATTGTGAAAAAATGAGCTCACATCTTCACCATTTTCAAACACAATTTGTGGATCTGTTGATTGAGACAGACTGCCAATGGGTTTTGTTTAATATATGTTTGATTTCAATTGTGTGAATGAATGGATGACGTAGTCAACATGGTGTTTTGGGGGCACTGGTCAAGGAGTGCTGTGGATACTTTTAATCCATATCTCCTAGGGTTATATGAAATGTTCATAGTACTGCAACAACAAAAAATATTTAAAAAAATGGATGTAATAAAAATTGAAAGAACGATCTGATTTTTTTCTCTTTTTTCTTGCCTTTGACTATGAGGGAAATGATTGTTGAAAAATATGGTTTTGTTGGGGGGAAAAAGATTCAAAATTGTGTGGCTGTTACCTTGATTATTGATTAAATTCATTCCATAATAATATTTGCGGCATTTTCCAGATGCAAGTATTCAGGTTAGGAACTGACAATGTTCAATGGGTTTCAGATTGTGGACTAGAAATGGACACTTGGATGCTCACAAGAGCTGCTTATCCAGTACAGAACTCAAAATAGGCTTGTTTTAACAAATCAACAATTTCATTGTTTGTTGGACCCATATAATTGAACATTTTGTTGGTGTCAGTGGTCAGTGAGTTTAACGGCTGAATCATTGTGCTCACATCGGAATACAATAATGGCATTGTGGCATATAAATTAATTTCTTAATCACCATGCAGTTTTTTAGAAACATTTTTCAATTTTGTACTAATGATAATCAATATAAGGTGGTCTGAGCAGCAGGATTCAGATTTATTTCGATTAGACTACACGATTCATATGTTCCTCAAATTATTTTGCGTACAAAGTTGAGCAAAGCCAAACATGGTGATATATCATTATCATGGATCATTTAGCTTGGGTTGTTTTGTTAAATTCAACTTGGTAATGATGCCTGTCCAAGTTATGAAGACAGCATTAGTTGTGGAAATGATGTGAGACTGAGAATCGAATCATTGGTGGGGAAGGAAGTAGTTCATATTAGTAACAGACACGAAAACTTCCACCCATGCAGTCATCAATTTAAATAATTCAAACCGTGGAAACCATTTGTGGCACTCACCCCACAGAATGTTTCCCCTTCAGCCCAAAAACACAAATAAATATAGGTAAGGTAAGCTCAAACATACACTTTCACTTTTAGAGCTGTGTTCTGTTTGAGGTCGGTTACGTAGTAACAGTGCATAGAACACACTGCTCTGACTACCTGCTTGAGCTTGCTTACCTTATTTGGGTAAATGTATATTTTAGCTCTATTTATTATTTTTATCGTAATCGTCCAAATCGCTCGTAATCGTTCGTGTTACTAT
>JARFNW010140316.1:0-10411 GCA_031763155.1 Dirona albolineata | reverse complement strand
ACTTGCGCTTGACCTTTTATCTGGGTTTGCACATCGATGCCTTCTACCTTGTACACTGTCCTCGGCCAGACCCAGAGATGGTCCCTACATTGTTTATTTACGGTATTACAGGGAACAGATAACAAACAAACGAATTCAGAAAAAAAAGAAAAAAGAAAAAAAAGAAATGTCTTTTGGTTGTCGTCACGGTTTTAAAAAAGTAAAAAAATCAAATGATTAATACATGATGAAAATGGTGAGAAAGACGGTACGGTACCTTCTAAATTTGTCCTGGTACTGTCCTCCAATGAGGGCCACAGGGTAAGATCCCACCTTGGTCATTTCAGGAGGGAGAGCGCGGTGACGGTTCTTGGTGTGATGAATAGTCTGGTTGGAAATAAAACATACATGACATACAGCTATCATCATATTAAACAATAAAAATATATATATATCAATTTTTATAATGGCTTGTAATTAAATTTCAAGTCTTTAACTTTTACAGTCTACTCATAATAGGATGAAGCAGAATATCAATGCTATGCGAGTGTCATCAAATTCAAGATGGTTACAGAACTGATCCTCAAACACTTGTGTCAGTTTTGTTTTCTTTTATGGCCTGACGTCATGACATCAGAATCAAAATTAAAAAATAAACAACAATATCTATTGCACCGTTTGGTATTAGGTACGTGTATATTGCAATTTTTTAAATCATCAATTTTAAGTGGACAAAAATTATGCAGACCTGACTTTACAACAAAAATAAATTTTAAGTCATCAATGATCAAAGAATGAGTTGTTCAAATAATTCTTCTCTATTGTTTTATGATAAATATTTGAATTCAAGAGAGATATATGCCTTGACAAATTGACAAAAAGATTTTTTTTAAACAACAAACATTTGTCTATTTTCTCTGCCTTTATAACTTACATATGTCTGAAGATCAAAGTATGCCTGTCGCTCCTCTCGTTTTTCCCGCATGAGACTGGCATTGAATTCTGCAGCACATCTGGCAGCCTTTTTACTGTAGGCCTCCATTTTGGATTTGTCTAGCTTGGCCTAGTTTGAGATTTCAAATTTTGTAGGATGATTAATCAATGTCATGTAATATCACTTCTTTACCAGCAAAAACAAATCAAATATCATTGAGGATGCAGGGCCATTGGTAAAGACAAAATAATAATAAAAGATCAGTAAAAAACTGCGCAGGTGGCAACTCACAGTTGTCCTGTAACTGAGGAGTAGCCACTAGGGTAACAGCAAAGTATTTATCTGTAAAAATGTATGGTACCCTATAGCAAGATTTTTCTGACAGTAAATACACAGCATGTTGGCAACAAACAACAATGAAAATCATAAAATTGACATAAATGACCTTGTCAACCTAAAAAAAAAAAGCAGTTTATTCAAAAGGCTCTGATCAAGGTTACACATGTGATTTGGGAGTATAAAGCGTAAACTCTTACCACTCCATATTCCTTGTGCTTTTCTCTCATCACTCGTTTTTGCTTTTCTTGCAGGTGTGCGATGTACTCCTTTGATTTTGAAAAATGAGGGGGTAAAAAAAAAGAGATAAAAAAGAAAATATATAATTTTATGACATATCCTTTACTTACACAATACCATGAAACATTAATATATTTAAATATAAAGCAATGCAAGAGTCTTACTCACCGACACTTCATTCTTATTTTCAATGAATAGATTCAGTCTCGTTTAATTGTTCGAAATGGTGAATTTTGATCTGACAAATAAGAAGAACATTTTAAATATCTAAGAAACGTATTCTTGTGTGACATGAAATATGCCCACATTATCACTAACAATTAATGTTTTAGAAGTTCCTTAAAGTGTGTTGTTGTTAAATGCCTGGCAACATTTTCTTGTTAGTTTATATACATATGGGACAAACAGAAAAAGCCAAATGGACAGTCACATGTTTGAAAAAAAAAAAGTTGATAAAAAGCATGGTACAATAGACGAAAATCACATTGTCATCTCACCTGATATTGGTCATTGTAATCTTTCATCATTAAATCATACATTTCCTCACTACGTAGAGCTGTCAGACCTAGAGACAAAAAACCACCATGGAAATAATATATACATATATATGAACAGAGATTTTTTTTAAAACTTAATCCAAATTATTTGTAATAATAACAATGTATGCTTTCCAAACGAATAATCATACGCAGAAAAGAGAGTTATAGTAGTAGATCTATAGATCCCTTCCTATTAGTATCCTTGACCTAAACACAGAAAAAAGACACTTCAACTACGCAATGTAAGCTATACTGACTGAGACCAATCAGAATGCAACAATTTGTAAGCCCGAGAAAGCTAAGAATATAAACTCAAGTTTCAACATTGTCATTAAAAAAAAGTTTTAAAATACAAGAATATCCGACCCAATTAACATCATTTCACCAATCTACAATCTCCACAACATAAATCTGAAATGAGAAAATTAGTCTAAATCTAATCTTTTTTTCAAACAAATTTAAATGCTGCTCTGAAAAAGGACAAAAAAGAAATCTTTCCAATACTCACCTAGATCAGACTGTGTCTCTGAGACGACTCCTTTCTCTCGCAGGAAATCCTTCTCTTCTTTATCACAAACACGTCTGTAGAGATCTGAAAGGAGATAAATCTATCATGTACTCGTACATCTACAATTGGTTGGTTAAATTCCTACATTACCTTTAATCGTTGTTTCATTCAAGAAACATCAATAATAGGAATGCAATACATTTTTTAAAATATATATATAGTATTAATTATAAATTTGTTTATTATCTGTTCCCTGTAATACCGTAATTAAACAGTGTAGAAATTAATAATTATATAAATATATATTTGGGTGAATATTGACTGGTACTGGTACAGCATAAGTTGTATAATTCCATTGAATTTGATGTTGAATATAAATGTATAGAAAGTGAGGACAATTTTGAAACTTTTATAATAAAATCTAAAGTCTTGTCAAAAATGTAAATGACTGACACAATGTTTTAGTTAGGACAATTTCAGTAGAGGGGTGTAATTCCTATTGTTGATTCATGCTAAACAGTTAAAAAAACCATCAACATTTTTTTGACATTCCAGTTAGGTAATAATCGTACGAGTTGATGCTTCATTACGTCAACTTTCTTTTTATTCCCTCACAGATTTTTCATAGTGTGACTCAACTGTATCAAATTAAACTGAATTAATAATATGCCCATGAGAATATAGACAAAGCCCCATAACAATATCAAGAAGAGAAGAAAAATAATACTACTTCATCTACAACTGGATGACTATTTTTGCTCATTCTACCTTGTGTTGAAAGGTCTCACCTTTCAACTTTATCACGAATCATATTTCAGACCCAAAATAGTCTTCCTCCAACATTCGTTACCATAAAAGCAGCTTACCGGGATATTTTCTTTTGAAGGACTTGACCTTTAGGAACTCACTGACATGCTCCTGTAGAATATGCCACTCGCCACCATCTTGGGGCCACTGGTACTCAAACAACTTCTCAGCAGTAAAGACACCCCTGAAAGTGAAAGAACTCAATTTTCACCAAACTTCCAATTTATTGCACATTGATTTTACTTATCCGACCCTCTAAATAAGCGAACTCCTTACCTACTCCATTTATGGAAGGCTAGAGGGGAAAAGGTTCAAATAAAAACATTTTAAATAGATCTCTTTAACTTTATAAAGCTTTGATCGTCTCAAAACCACTTTGTTGGGAGATCAACCAACTGATTTATTTTTTTCATTTTCAAAATTTCACATTACATTATTACTAGTTGTAAGTAATCATAACAAACCGACATCAAAATATAAACAGAGTATGACTCTATGACTCAAAACTGCAATAGTATGAAATAAAAAGTATCTTTGAAATTGGGATCTAAAAATATCATGATCCATCTTACAAAACAATCTCCAAGAAGGATTTTACTATTTTTCTCAAGTCAAACTCATGTGTAAAACCATCAACAGCTGTGTCCTGATAACCCGGTTAGCAATGTTCCCAAAAAATCTAATCAACACATTAAAATGCAATAAGAAGCAAAACATGTGTGTTTCTATCGGCACTAACCGGAGTAATACCTTGATATTGGGGCATTGAACTAGACACCACAACACTTGAAACACATTCAAAAAAAATTTTAAAGTCCACTTACTTTAAGTCTCTGATCACATCGCCTAATCCCTCACGATAACCTTTCACTCTCTTTGAAGGAGTGGGACCCTCAGTCACTGAGTCAGATGCAACAGAATCTTTGGTGTTTTCCTGATCCACACTGATGGTGTTTCTCAGTCGAATATCTTCAGTGTCTGTTGTAGCTGACATCTTAGTCTCCGAATCAACAGAGTCCTTTGTGTCATCCAGATGAAACAGTCTCTTAGGAGGTAGAGGAGTTGTGAGAGAGGAGGTCATCATGCTACCTTCCGACGGGGTCTGGTCCAGTCCCATGCGCGTTTCTTCGTCAATGTTATAAACACTTTCAGGCAGATGAATTGTGCTCTTTCTCTTCATTTCTAACTCAACCTCCAAGTCTGCCTCATTCCTACTATTTGTTTCTGAAGTTTCTTTGTCTCCAAAATGTTGTGGCTGCTGAAGTTTCTCAGACGTATCCATACACTCCTCTTCCATATCGCAAATTTTCTTATCAGCACCCTCTCCTCCTTCACCTAAAAGAGCTCTTTCAGATTCCTCATCCATGTTTTCTAATACATTTCCCTCTTGCTTGCCACTATCAGTCAGACCTAACATCTCTGCCTCCTCTATCTCATCTTTTTTGTTTTCCCCGATATCAATTTCAGAGTCTTTGACCATAGACAAAAAACTCTTTGATTCTTCAATACTTTCCATCTTCTCTCCAATAGCATTCTCTTCCACATCAGCTGTCTGTCCACTTCCATCTTCCGCCTGTTTTTCAGTCATACTCACAACCTTTGCCTCCATTTCTTGATCCGATACTTTTTCCTCGCAAAGTTTCTCTCCATCGCCAGAGTTCCCAGCTTGGTCATTATCAATTTCTTGATGGTCTGATTCCACCGATGTACTTTCAATTCCCGGCTGTCGAAGATCATCTTCATTTTTCTTTTCTTCTTTACATTCTCCTGATCCTCCATCCGATGCAGTTAAAACTGTTCCAATTTCCTGAGTAACAATCATCATTACATTTTTTTCTTCCCCAACAGGTTGGTTCTCGTCTGAAATCCTCGACTCCTTGGAAGAAAAAAGAATGTAAATTAAAATTTTGTAAAAAATCTTTTTAAAAACACACACTCCCTCCTCCCAAAAGTAAAAGAGACTTCCATCCAAACAACTTTGTGTGTGTGTGTGTGTGCCTGCAAGTGTGTGTTTAGAATTATAATAAAGGAGCTGGTAACAACTACCAAGACAGAGTGGAGAGTTCAGTTTATTAAGATTATGACTTAGTAAAGAAAAAGCGTCTCAATCTTGAACTGAACTTGAGTAAGATTGGTTTGTTTCAAAATTTTAGCTCCACTGCCACTAATTCCAATCATAAATCAAAATATCTCCAATTTCAATGTAAATTATTCTCCTGCGCCAACAGCTGGGAAAAAACAAAACTTTATCTTGCTCCCTAGGCCTAGATCTTTATCCAACTACTTAGTACCTAAGTCTAAGCTCAGGCTAGATCTAAGATCGATGTTGCTAACTGCGACTTGCTACAACTAGAGAGTAGAGTGTGTGCTGTACTTTTGTAATGAAATGTGTGTGAGTGTGACTGCTGTACTAGTACTGCGACTGTGTATTATGTATTCACACAGTATTCAGTATTATCCCACCAACATTAACAATGACATGCCCAATGCCAATGAGTTCTGTTCTGTGCAAGTTCTGACCAGTACCACACCAACTTTTGGTGACCAAGACCAAGAGTCAAGTGACAAGAGACCCCCAGTTATTTATTGTTTTTGTTTACATTAATTAATTGATATTGATGGTATTTTTTGCGTTTGATACATCTGGTTTTGGTTTTAAACAAACCTTCCGAACACAAAAAAACGTCATAAATGTATTGTAAACAAAAACAATAGTATAGTAATAGTAGTATGGTAAGAAGTCAACAATTAGTCAATAGCAATACCAATAACAATAATAATAATAATAATAATAATAATAATAAATAAGCAGCCGGCGGATTGGGACACTTGTCGGCGGAACTCCACACTCAGTCGTCTCTTTATGTAAGTGAGGGTTTTACGGCACTGTAGTGATAGTAGACAGATGTCTTGTAAGCATTCGAAGCACTATAATAAATAATTAAACATGGACTATGGCAATAAGATTTTTCGTTCTAAACATAATTTCGTACATCGTTGTCTTCTGTTATCCTTTGTTCACAGGGGGACGCCATCTTCCAACAACGTTGTGTTTTCTTTCTTTTCTTTCAAAAGAGCGTTAGCTAGCTCAACTCTTCTGGGCTGACCCTGTTACAGTCGAACTCGGTTATAACGAGAAGTATGCGTTCTTGATGCATATTATGTGTTATAATCGTGTGACTCAAAATATCTTGTTATCGTTGAAAGTCATTCTGTATCTGTCTTACTAGTACTCGAAATAGGCTAAATTCAGAGCTTTGGTGTTCGAAAGTGGCGATTTGAGCTGTTCGTGATAGAAGCTGGCTAGGGTTGTAAGTTCTAATTGATTCCACGCCATTCTTATTGACGAATCGTCTCAGACATCCTGACAATGACCCTCTCAATCATTTCCCCGTTAAGTCTTAAAATGTATTGCCCAATATAATAAAACGTGCATGGGGAAAAGGGGGGGGGGGTGTAAGTGTGTAGCCATGCATAAAGGTGACGTTATTGTATGAATAGTGGAAAGGTATGGTGAAGTATAGGAAAGAGGATGTGAAAATGGAATGTGATTGTAGGGGAATACACCTGATGGAATCAAGTAACGGATCAAGGTACCAACTGAGCATTTCTAGGGGATTAGTGGGGAAATTTCCTTTCTTGGTGTAAACAAAGTAAATGTCACAAGAATGATGAAACACCTAAAATAATGATGATGAAAAGATAGTACCCTGATAAAGAAGGGAAATTAAGGGGTTGAAGTTGAAGCACTGCTCGTGGGTTGAAGTACTGGGAAGGGGGGGGGGTAGAGCAGGTGTAACCCGAAAGATATGAGTACTATATGTATTATGTTTATGCCATACAACAGCAAAAATAAACCCCTTCTATATTTCCCGCCACTTGGGCGGATTGTCAGTTGACGACGATCGCCACTCGTTACTTTCAAAAATAAAGATATAGACAAAGATAAGTTTATAGCGCCGATTGCTTATTGTGGTATGGCGAATTTAACTCACAGCGTTTTGTAAGTTTATGTACTTACTATGATGATAGGGTACATTATATTGGGTCAGTGTTGTAAGCCGTGAGTCAAGGGACCTGGTTTAACTGAAAGTTGGGCTGATATCGCCGGTCACTCCACGCAATCTCGTGGTTAGTGAGCGGAGTGACCGAAACAAGACTACTGCATTATGCTATGGTACATAGCTGGTTTAACGCAGTGGGCTCATCACCTGCTCACCTTTACTTTATGGTGCAGAGTCTTTCTAGCCATGTGTAAGGTGATGGGCGGTGTTAGCCCTCGTTGTCATGTGGATTTACTTCCATTTGTCATGTACACCCTTCATAGCTGGACATATGGCTGGCCCCTACAATGCTTTATGTGGTATAAAGGGGACTCGATAAATAAACAATATAGCTGGTTTATAGCCCGCATCCCCATGTAAGTACAGGCTTACATATCATACATTTATCATTCATCTAATGGAAATATAAACTTAGCAAACTGATAGATTTTATTTAAAGATTAAATTTATTATCAAATCAAAAGTACATCGATTAATTAATTTCCCTACCAATCAAGATCTATTTATAAATTTTCAGACAAATCCTTCTTCACCTTTTCGGTTTCGGCACTGATTCTGACGTCAACTTTGTGTCGACCAATGAAAAGCATGGGAAGGATAAACCAGGATGGTTAACTAGGTCGAAAACTTAGGGGCTTCCTAACCTCCTTGGGGTTTCCACAAAACACCGTTCTATATTTAACTCAATGAAAACTATAAAAGATGAAGGCTCGAATTTGTTATATCAGTATCACACATTGATTGACAAGGTGCGCAGAAGAAATACTTAAATTATCATCATTGTAATATTATTTGTAAAGCTATACCTTTACTGGATACGCTACTTTCGAAACACTTCTTTAAGTGAACGTTCTGACGATGGAGGGATCAACGATCACCGTATGTGTCTTCTCCTTGATCATGGTATGTATATATAATATATATATATATATATTTAAAAACAAATACTTACATTATATATCTTAACAATCGTATCCAGTAAGGTGAAACTTGGCGACAAATCGTTTTCGTATAACTGTCTATGTTTGAGGAATAGCCTTCCACTCGAAATAAGAAACTCTCCATACATCATCATCATCATCATCATCATCATCATCACCATCACCACCACCACCACCATCATCATCATCATCATCATCATCATCATCACCTTATCATCACCATCAAAATCCTTTGAGCTCGGCAAACCTGTTCCTAACTTTAACCCAAAAAACCTGTCCAACTGTCCTTATTATTAGTATCCGTGACTTTAATGTTTCTTCTCTCTTTATCTTTCTAGATCAATGGGTTTCTTCAGTCGGCCTCAGGCCATCCCACACCAGAGAGCTTTCGAAACATGGCATTGGACAGGATTCAGAAGCAGATCAGAGAAGACAAAGACATTTATCGGGAAACGAACCCGGAACCTGCGAATGCGGCGTCTGGTAAAACCCACGGACTTCCTTCTTTGGAAAGTAAGGAGCAATGGGTGGAACTTCTTCAAAGGTTTATTGACGAGGATAAATTGTCGTTGCAGACCCCAACCACAACAACCACTGCCACTGCTGCAACAACAGCGGGGAAAACAGTTGACATTAAGAGCTTCTTGGCGTGGCTGGAGAGAAATGACAATCTAAATAATGACCAACGGATTTCGCTTTTGAAATACATTTTGTCTGCCAACAACGAAATCAAAAGAGGGACCACGATGTCACTTTTCGAGTCTACAACTACACCTGTTCCTCCAACCACCTCTACCACCACCACCACCACCACTACCACTGACGCTAACAACTTGGAAAAGGAAATCGTTGACAGTGGGGAGTGGATCAAGGAAATTGAGAGAATGTTGAACAAAGACACCCTCCACGAAGGCGTCGGGACTAGTCCCAGCGAGCCATCACTAAAACAGGGACAGAATGACCTTTCAGATGAACAATGGCAGAACAAGTTACAACACTTCTTGGAGGATGGAAAGAAAATTGCATCATTTTCATCGCCACCACCGGCAACGACAGCGACAACTACGAATTTAAAACCAACGACAAGCCAGGCCACTGGACCTATCATCAATGACCGGGACTGGGAACTTGCCCTGGAACAGGTGATGAAAGGCAACCCTGGCCCAAAGACGAGTCAGTCTCCACCAGCTCAAAGTGAAAGTGATAACAAACCTGTCTCGGACGAGGAGTGGAATCTAAAGTTGGAAGAATTGATGAACGACTATAGGAAACTGAGGGAAGATGATGATACAACTGACCAAACAACGAGGAAACCTGTGACTGTGCCGACCAAAACACCTGTTGGACCAACTGCCCCAGCTAAAACGGACCCAAAGGCATTATTATCGGACAAGTCTGATTTGAGTGACCAGATATGGGACCAAGTGCTGTTGGACACCATGAAGAAACAAGGCCCATTGACCGCACCAACCCCATCTCAAAACTCAAGAAAAACGACTGGAAGTACAACCACCACCACCACCGTTACTCCATCAAAGCAAATTTCAAATACTGCGGATAAATATCCCGACATTCCAAGTTTTGACTCCATGCCTTTGCCTTCAGCACCACATGAAAAGGAAAGCAAAACAGATGATGACGCGTGGATTGTTTCGTTGGAAAACTTACTGGAACATAAGAATAGGCCCCTAAACATTGCCCGTCCATCAACACAATCTACAGCACCATCTATGACTGAAGATAATATGAAAACAACTAAGGATGTAACACCGAAGACAAGTCAGGCCCCTAGACCTATCACCAATGACCGGGACTGGGAACTTGCCCTGGAACAGGTGATGAAAGGCAACCCTGGCCCAAAGACGAGTCAGTCTACACCAGCTCAAAGTGAAAGTGATAACAAACCTGTCTCGGACGAGGAGTGGAATCTAAAGTTGGAAGAATTGATGAACGACTATAGGAAACTGAGGGAAGATGATGATACAACTGACCAAACAACGAGGAAACCTGTGACTGTGCCGACCAAAACACCTGTTGGACCAACTGCCCCAGCTAAAACGGAC
>JARFNW010140304.1:0-19876 GCA_031763155.1 Dirona albolineata | reverse complement strand
AGAGAGAGAGAGAGAGAGATAGAGAGAGAGAAAGAGAGAGAGAGAAAGAGAGAGAGAGAGAGGGGGGGGGGGGGAGAGAGGGAGATATAAGTAAATAAGAAGTGGAGAGCGGGATGTGGTGAATAGGAAAAGGTAATATGAAGAAGTGAAAGTATAATATGCGTTGGGGAAGATAATCCTGAATTTATATTTCAGTGTCATTTCTCCAAAACTAGAACAGCTTTTGTGTTTTTCTAATTAACCGATTTCCATACTGTATTATTAACTCTTTCAAAAAGTCAATCAACGATTGCCTAAGAAAGTCAAAACATCTATGTCTTTGGAAACATCAATGACTGGTGCTAGTATTGGAATCATTGTTTTAGAACAAAACTAATCGTTTCGATTTGAAACAATATGCAGGGATCTGAGGTTCCAACCCACCCGTTTGAGAGCAGCCAGTTGGGTCTCCATGCTGTCACTCTTCCCCTTGGCATCCTCTGATTGTTTCTTGAACTTATCAATCTGAGCCAGCTGGGAGGAGCTGGACCGCAGGAGGCGGTTCCTTTCTTCTTCAAGCTCTTTCATCTTTTGATTATGTTTTCTAAAGTCTTCGTCCTTGAAGAAAAGAATGAAAGAATGGCAAAAAAATGAAAGTTAAACGAAAAGAGATACAGTAAATCCCTGTTGTATTGCTGATTATAAACTCATCTTTATCACCATAAATATTATTGCTTTGTATTTGTAAGTGGTCTTAAGACTGCCGTTGACTGCTTTACAATATTCATAGCTATGTTAGCCTGATTGACGCAATTTTTAAATTCCCTTGGGATAAGTGTGGCCGAGTGTTTAAAACTCGAAATCTCAGGTTCGAATCCTGGCAATGCTCTAGGCCCAACATTGAATCCTTTGGAAAGATTACTTAGGCATGACTATAGGTGGAGAAAGTATTTGTCAGTTTGTTAGTAAGATGTGCATGACAGCCTGTTCTGCTGTATGCTTCCTGTGGAGTTAAGGACTTTGAATGACATGGCATGCTGGGGGATAAACAATGTAAAGTCTGTGATTTTTTTGGTGCATATTGGATGTTCAGGGAAAAGCTATAACCTTTTGAATAAATGTTAGTTTCAGATTAATGCGGGTTGTCGGACAAAGTGTTTTGAAGCGTATTAGATTACCTTTCTGCCATTTTCATGAACCAGTCTGTCCACTTCCTCTTGCATGACCCGTAGCTTGGCTTTCAAGAACCGAATGGTGGCCTCTGGGATTGACAGAACAGATTAATAAGGTGTGAAAACTGATGATAAACAAAATAATAGCAGAAAAATGATGCAGCGTCAGAAAACACAACAAAATTATAAATAGTGGACAGACAAATGTGGTTCACAATCAAAGATTGGAACTTACATCCTCAAGACTATGTTCGCCATATCCTGCTTGACCAATTCAGACAGACAACAATGAAACACTCAGCCTTCAAATTAGCAAGAAGAGACTCGCCCGGTTCCTTGATAATCAACGCTCAATAGTGAGCCACTTTCAAGCATATTTATAGACAAAGACGCAGATACAGATAAGAAAGAATAAATCCCCTGCTATGCACCCATCTTTATCTTTGAATGGCACAGCCTACTGAGGGACAAATGATACATTTTTAAAATATAATTCTTGTCTATCGTCTCTTTAACTTTGGCATTGCTACATTTTTCTTCCATGTCTTATTCTGGGATTGATAGAAACATTGATCAGATCACAAAAAAAATAATATAATACTTGCATTTACCAGAGCATTTACAAAAAGAAACCAAGTCATGCAGCTTAAGTCCACGCCAGGTAACATATCACTGACCAAATCCAACGTCCATCTCCCTAGGACCGTCTTTTTTAGACATAGACCACTGTACTTAAATTACCACCATGTTAAAGAGTTCTGTCTCCACTTCTATCCAATATCATCAACCTTCTCTTCTTTCTTATTTAAACACACAAAAAATGAAGCCATGCAGCTTGTGTCCACTGACCAGATCCCATGTCTGCCGCTGCCTGTGGTAGGATATCGTCATCCAACATATCCTCATATTCAACATCATCGTCACCATAATCCTCTACAGCACCATCCTGCCCCATCTTGGCTGACATTGTGCTGAATTGTTGTTGCAGAGATGTCAGGAAGGTTTCGTCTGGCACCGCCACATCATCCGCCGCTCGACTCTGGGGTTTAGATGTTTTCCGTGGTTTGCTGTTATCGGAAAAATAATTTCAGGGTAAAAAAAGATTACAAATCATTTTTTAAAAAGTTGATTTCACAATGCTTTGTTCTTAATACAAATACAATCATTCTTTTTTCCATAACTATAAAAATCTTTGTGCCTGAACGGAACACATCCAAGACAAGTCATGGAGGTGCTGCCTGGACTGCTTTCAGGATATCAAAAACGATAAAACCCAATATGTAAAGATACGTAAAGCCAAGCTCATGTCAGAAGTATTTCACCTATGCATTCATCATTTAGATTACATCATTAAGGACGAGAGAGACACTTTAATACTTGGACTTCTCAAATTCTTTTCAAATCCACCTAGTCAGATTTGACCTTCAGCAACACACAGTTCTCTATCTCGATGTTGACAAATGCTTACGGTGTAGTAGACCATTCATAATCCACCCCCCCCCCCCCCACCCAGCCTCCAGTTTTATCATGGGTATACATGATTGTGAATGATTTTCCAATACGGTACCATTGTACATGTTATCTCATGAGTTTCATAACATATGTGTTAATGTTACTGTATTATTCCCATTAAGGGCACAGTGCAGTTAGAAATAGTCCCCTGGGTGTGTGATTATTAGGCATTTTTCACTTCCTCGTGTGTGTTCTCTCTATCACACCCAGATCTCCTTATTATATCAAATTGTGACGCTAGTTACAGTGACAGAATAAACATGTACTAGTGGACTTGCCTTCCTGAGGGTGGGCGTTTGGCAGAATCGGGTCGCTGACTAGACGAAGTGAAACTGGTTTTAGAGGTAGGTCTCAATCTGGAGTTCTGGTTGGGGTGGATTAACAAATCGTCATAGGCATGAGTTGATTAGAAATGATTGTGCTTAAAATAATAATGACAATAATAATAATAATAATAATAATAATAATAATAATAATAATAATAATAATGACGACGATGATGATAATAATAATAACAATAATAATAATAATAATAATAATAATAATAATAATAATAATAATAACAAATTTATATAGCAAAATGAATAGAAATGAATGAATAGCATAGAAAGAAAAAAATCAGTTTAAAAAATAAAAGGGGTTGTTTTTTTGTTTTTTAATGGGAATTATCGTAATCTTTTTCGTCAATTGAGGGTCTAAAACACACACCAGGTACATATTTACTGGCTGTGCCTTTTAATAAATATATATATATATATTCCATTTGAGCATTTTGTTGGGTTTTTTTCGTATTTGATCAATAATTGCTTTCATATGATTGTTTTGCTGTGTCATTTATTTGGGACTTTTTATTTGATGACCTGCATAGAGGCTGACAACACCTGGGTGTTTTCTAATCAATGACAAGAGTATGAAGCTGATTACCAATGTCAAGGCCAATAAAAATGACAGCGTCACATTGTTCGATACACGTCAGCACTTCCGTTTACGCAAGTCATTGGGTAAAAAAGTTGAGCAAAAGCTATTCATAGGGATGACCACAAAAAAAAAATCATATAAAATCAATAATTCGTCCTACACAAAAAACCTCAACATACACAAGCAAAATAATGAATGAATGAAGCATTGGATATTCATTAATTGAAAGGCACAGCGAGCAAATATCATACAGGTATTCATTTACCAGTGAGTGGTGAATATTAAATGTGAATGACGGAAAAGGTTAAAAGCTGATAATTTTTTGATATTCGAGGATCGCAGGCTAAGTGATAATTCTCACATTTTACTCAAAAGATTTGGAAATGACAGAATTGTCTGCAGTAGTGGTGTGTGTATTTGTGTGTGTATGTTTATGAGTGTGTTACTATGTGTGTTTAAAAACTGCTTGAGGCAGGATATCTATTATTTATTTAGGGTGACAATTCAATTGGACAGAATATGGAAATTTTGTTTAGATTAGGTGAAAGAAAACGATTTGCTATTAACTAAAAATGACATGCACAGGGGTTGAGTTTTTTAACACTAAAATAATGCCTATAAATATAAACTTACCTTTTCTCTGTCACCTTTGGATCTCTGTGAATTATAACCATAACTGTCATCATCGTTGTCATCATTATAATAGTCATAGTCATTGCCGACATCAGAATTTTCATCCAATTCCCTGAATAGAAATTGACATCATAGGATCATATCTTACTATCGCACATCATTTCAAAAACTTATTTTTAAAGTGGGAAGTAATGTTTGTTTATCGAGTCCCTTTATACCGCAAAAAGCAGTGTAGGGGCCAGCCATGTCAAGCTCTAAAGGGTGCAAATGACAAATGGAAGTAAATCCAAATGTCAATGTGGACAAGACTCTGCATCAGGAATTGAAGTCGAGCAGGTGATGAGCCAACTGCGTGGGAAGTAATGCACTATTCCAATATTTTGATTTGCAAAATGAAATTTTCATTTATCTATGATTATTAGATTATTACAAAATATTGCATTTACCTAAGACCTGCCAAAAATCAATTTATTTACTCATTTTTGTGTTCATGTTCTATCTTTGATTCCCCCAAAGACATAATCGCTATCATCACTGTAATTCATGTATATCTGATCCAGGACCTGAGTATAGATCTTAAAATGTAAAAAAATGTTTAGCAGATGTAGTTCAATAGAAGACATCGTTGAAGAATAATAAAAGTGTAAATAAACGTGAAACACACAGAATAGCTGTGCTGACATTTGTCGACAAGAGTGACAATAAATCAAAGGAAATTACTAATATAAAATGGTGATTTTATAACGGGAAAGAAATGTGAATGGTTTCCCTTCTTTTAAATATCAAGACTGCCAACACCTCAGTCTTAGCAGTAAAATGAAATAGTAAAGTTGAGGCATTCAGGGGTGCAGCATTGGTAGTAAGCGGCACATCCACTGAGCTCTACTCATGTGCAGTCAAGACACATTAAATTTATAATTCAAATTCAAAATCATTAGCACAATGAACATTTTACAAAAATGATATCCCACCCTACGCAATCAAGGAGTGGAACTCCCCTCCTGTGAAAATTGCAAAAGTTTGGGTATGTTTCAACTTTTACAACATTCAACCAACTGTTACCATGAACTTGTCGCCTTCAGCAATCACAAATTCTCAGAATTGAGTTTACTTTGAGTACCACTACAGATATAAATACAGATACATTCATTTTATGTGTGTGCCGCCAAGGTGAAAAATTAAAGGAAAGTGATAATAGCATTACTGTAAAAAATCCTCAGTGCTGATGTTATCCATAAGGTTGGACCTTCCGAAGACACTTTCTTGTCCTTTCTGGAATTTTTTTTTTGTTAAGAAAGAAAGATAAAACTCAAATCAAGTCAATGATGAATGACGTTAACAAGATGATACAATGCTGTTATAAATTTATCTAATTTCAAGCTATATTAATAATCTATTTTTCCATTTCAAGGAGCTGGAAATCTTCCAAAGGCAGAAGTTTATCCAATCAGTAACTCAGTAACAGCACTGCATTAATATTCAAAATGATAAATCTACCCACATTATGCTCACTACAGAACTAATGGCATTTACAAAAATCACCATCATAGGTCACCTAAATTGAAAAATGCTGAATAAAGGCAGAAGATTGATCCCCTGCTTGTTATTCATTCCTGATCAAAAAATAAAATAAAATCCAACTCTATATTGAGCACAGAACTTTCCCCAAAACTGTAATGTAGTGCTAAAGAGGACTTGTAAATATACATTTATAGAATATATCACTGTCACAGTATTTCTCTGTCTAATGACAGCGTGAGTTAAGGATGGTGTGGTGTAAGGCAGGAACATTCTAGATTTGCGTTTTCTCACGCCACAGACACACTTGGTAATCTATCACTTACCATAACCATCTCAGCTTCTTTGACTAAAGATGCAGTCTTGGCCTCTAGTTCAGCATTGAGTCGCCTGAATATTAATCAAAATAAAAACATGAAAAGGAGTGACTAAGTCTTATAACAATAATGAATGTTCTCGTGACTTGGGGATACAACCATGGTTATTTTGATTCAGATCTTTTTTTTGTGTTATTTTTTTTCTTCATTGTAAGAGTATGTATGCAGTTGACTTATTAAATGTCAATAGGAAGAGATTCCAGACGAGCTGAGTAAATTCATGTACTTGAATTTCAGTAGAGTATTGTGCCATTGAATGTTGTTTGTTTGTTATCAGTTCCCTGTAGTACCATACTTAAACAGTGTAGGGACCAACTCTGGGACTGACAGAGGGCAGTGTACAAGTAATCAATATGCAGACCCAGATATAAGTCATCCAGGTAGGTGCCCCGCCAGTACTCATGACCCGATACAGGATTTTTAAGACAAACAGGGGATCAGCCTTCTGTGCCTATAAACCTTATTTGGTACAAAAATCAATATTACTCATATCTGGACCAGACCAACATTATACTATAATAATAATAATAATGCGTCATTCATATAGCGCAAAAATCCATCAAAGATCCTCATATGCGCATTGCTCAAAACATTTCTCATAACACAGAGAACATTAAATCATAATGTTTTTTGGTCAGCAGTGAAGGAGTTAAGGTTATATGGTAAAGTCTCCCAGACAGAAGATTATCAAGCCCAAAGAATACAATAGCCTACAATGACATGTATATCTTATAAGGCTTCATACTCCCTCTTCCACTCATAGAGCATGTGCTGTGAGTGAGGGTGGCTGAGCAGTTAAGACATTGCACAAACCACACTAAAAGTGGGGGTTCGAGTCTCACTTTTGAAATTGTGTTGTTTCCTAGGCAAAAAAATACATTCCTATTGTCTACTGTCAGGCGCTGCACTGCGGCTGAAGCTTGAGTTATTTTGGTCTTGAGTTCAAAATATACCGGAAAGACAAAGTACCATTGGGAATATTTTATTTTCTCTATCATGGACCCATTGTATTGATTTTATATCGGATTCATTTCTAGGACCTTAATGTTGCATTGCCATTACTTTGCAGACACTTCCCGCCAAGTGATTTTCATCTGTCTAGAATTTGCAATGAAACAATGACTATGATTTGGGAATTTTTAAGTTCAAAACAAACAAAAAAACAACAAAACCCAAACCTTTTCACATCTGTCCTTGAGCTCCCAAGCGCTGTCTTCAACTGCTCCAAAGTCGCCTCACATAGATTCTTGTCGGCTTTTCCAGTGTGTTGGAGATCCAGTGATGAGAACAAATTGTTTGCCATGGCGACATAGTCTGGGAATAAAAATGAATATACATTTTATTTGTTGGTCATCTAAACATCATTACATATTATGTTACCCATGACTGATTAAATTATTTGCAAACAGTTGGCTGATACTCTATGAGGGTGTTCTTAATTGTAGATGTGAAATGTTTTACTTCAACATTTTTAATTTGTTCAATGTAGTGACTACCTTTTTTTTGTACAATTGTCATCATAGTTGTGAATTGTTTTCTTTTACAATGTGCCTAGAGCAGTTTGTTAACTTGAGTAGCCGCAGAGTAAATAATTTTCATTGTTATTATCATTATTATTAATTTCCTAATTTACAGATTTTCTAATCCTGTTTTCAATGCAGTGTGATGGTTCAGGTGACTGAGTTTGTATGCTGATGCTTTGTGCCTTGCGCCTCGGCAACGTGCATGGCCTTTTACACATAAAAGCAGCATAGGGACCATCTCTATATCCAACAAAGGGCAAAGCACTGAGACGTAAATTCAATACACATCCATGCATGGCTGAACACAGAATTTGACTATTTTTTAAAAGATTTTATTCCTTGTTGACAAATCTATATATTCTAAAATATATAGGTTCTTTAAGTGGAAGCTAATTTTGTAGGAAATGATATCTACCCTCATTACTTCGTTTCTGTGAAGTGTTATTTAGTAATCGTTCAATTACCATGGCAATACAGCATATATTGTGATGGAATATCAGTTTTCCTGTCAAACATATTTTCATCATCAAATTTACAAATAAACAGCAACAAAAAAGGACAACGAATAAGTGTAGAGGATTTCCTTACCATTCAAGACACAAGCAGTAAATACAGATGATTTAAAGACGTCAAAGGTGACAGCCTCATAGTCGGCACATTCCAGTCGTTTCAACAATCGGATGGTGACAGATGATGGCAGGTCTCTGGGGAAACAAATTTTTTTTAGAACATTGCTGGTAATATATGTGCGATAATGCAAACTGTTCCACTCACGTGGGATATAATTTACGTGTTAATATAAAAGTCTACCGGACAAGGGGTTAGACATTTCACTTCCACTACTAAAATGATGTGGTTTTAACTTCTGCTTTTGGCCTTGTCAGTCGTTGTACGACAAATAAATAGTTAAAATGCCAACTGCTGAAGTTGATTGAGGATATCCATGCTTTGGTAAAATTTAGTTTCAAATTTAGCACTTTGGCAGTCAGATAAAGCTTATTACAAAGGTTTTATTCCAATGTGCTTTATGTCCACTTTTATGGCAACCCTTCATGTTATAAAGAACCAACATTAACACTGTTTCAAACAACTGAATTCTGTACTACAAATCTATAGCTCATGAACAAAGACTCATCGCAAGCTAAAGAATTACTCACTTGCAAAGAGCTTGCAAAAGTTGGCTGTGAACCAGTCCATTCACTCCAGAAATCTTTTTGGACACTGAGATCAGAACACAAGCAAAAATATAAATAAATAAAAGTTACTTTAATCGACCAGCATACATATAAAAAACAACAACAATCATTTATAAAAATTATGGTCATCATAGAAAAATCGACAACATAAAAAAAACCAACTAAACAATGGTGTCACAATTTGATGTCATCAGGGCTCTTTCAAATAGAGTAAAAAGCAGGAGTTCAGGTGTCTAAATGAAGCATGTTTTAAGACCCATCACTGCTAAAGGTGGTCACTGCCCTGACAAAAGTTTTTGATTACTTCATAAAGGCAGTGGGTTGATTACCTGCTTGCCTGAAGTCCTTGATCCTGAGAGTCCCCAACTTAAGGCTTAGCATAAAACTGGCCTCTACAGAATGATTAAAGTCACACTCAAAGAAGAAAGAGAGAGACTTACCCTTAAACCTGCCGAGGATATCATAGGCTGAGCGGACATTGGACTCAAAGACAGGACGACTATGATGAGTGAGGTTGAGAACCTGCACCGCCCTATTCACCAAATCATTGGATTTGTCTTCAACATTCAGGGTTTCAAAGCTTGGAATATATATGGTTTAAAGGGAAACAATAAGAACTGGCAGCTGTGTTTATGTGTGTCTTATCATTTGTTCAATTTCTACTGGATATTTTAAGTTCTCAAAGCTGGATTTTATATTGGTGCATTTGTAAATAAGTGGTGTATAACCTAAAATATTCTAAAAAGAGTTTTAACATCGGAATTTGAAACATTTTACAATTTTAATGGAAATTCAACAGCCAGCCATTTTAACTGTGTTATATCTTTTAGTTTTCATCCTTTATGCCGTTTCATCCACCAACAATGTATTGGTTTTTAACAAATCAAACAATCATCGCGGCTGCCGTGGCGGGCGGAAAAAACAAAGGGAGACAAGAGTTAAAGTTGGTCACCGTCCAAACACCCAACACTATTCACCCCGACCCCCCTCTACCCGCGTCTGCGTGTCATTACAACCAACGATCACGCACACCAATGACCAACTCAGTGACACAGATCCTCCCATAATAGTGAACACGGAATCACCAAACAATACAAAACCTTACCCTACCGTTGTAACTGGCCAAAACAAACTGATCGAATACCCATCAAAAACGTTTCGGCACCAGTATGTCAACCTTCGACAGTAATAAAATCAAAGAAGATCATTAACAACTTGAGAACAGTAACTATAAACTGTCATAGCATTAAAAATAAAGGAGCAGAACTTTCCGCGCTCATAGATATACACAAGCCTGATATCATACGTGGAACAGAATCGTGGCTAAATGATAACATAAAATCCTGGGAAATATTCCCAAATAACTACACAGTGTTTCGTAGAGAGAGGCGCGAACACGGTGGAGGAGGTTTCATCCTTGTACACAAGTCTCTAGTGTCAAGTGAAGAACAGGAGCTTTCCGCGGAATGTGAACTGGTATGGGCTAAAGTTAAAGTCCAAGACAAAAAGGACATTTTTGTCTTTTTGAAGTGTCTAACCCTTTTTGCTTTCTTCCAATTGATACTAAAATATCCAAAATGAATAAAGCAAATTAAAAGAAACCCAACCCAAATTAACATTAAAAACATTAAAGAAACAAAATCACCATTGCGTTAATACTAATTCAACCTGTACGAGTCACGTCAACTGTTAGCATATTTTGGCACTTTCTTATTGCAGTTATTTGTACTCAAAACATTACGTGATTATTGTAATAACTATACCATGTTGTGAGTATGATTAAATGCAAAAGATTGTGCCAAAGTGTGCTGATGGTCAGGATGGCAAGTTTCTAAAAATAAAAATACAAAGAAAGAAAAAGAGGACACCCAGGTTCGAATCGAGGACCTTTCGATCTGCAGCCCAATGCTCTACCACTGAGCTATATCTGTCCCTTCTTAACATAATGGGCAAAATTACAGATTCAAAACATGCTTTTTCAAGCTCTTGGCTTGCAAAGTTTGGTGTTTAATTTAATTTATTTTAGTCTGATAATGTCAAAACGATAAATAGGTGTCCCTGAGATCAGTATGGGTCGTTAGATTGCATATAGAAGTATTACAATAGTAGTAGTATCGTTTGGCTACACTTCAAGTTCGTCATCATCAATCCAGGCCTGGAAGTCCTCGTCACATCTGTGGATTGCGTCGTAGCCTCCTTCCAGTCTGGTTTCTAAACAGTTCAACACCAGATGGTCAGTGTTCTGGGGATTTGTGTGGCATTTAGGGCATGTTGGTGAATGATTCAGTCCCCATCTATACATGTTGGACGCTGTTCTGGCGTGCCTGCAGCGTAGTCTGTTGGCAGCCACCCAGTATTTTCTTTTCGCCTCAGTATTACAATAGAAGCTGGTCTGTGCGATTGGGCATTATAATCGGATACCATTCCAAATCGTTTTCCTGCTAAATTCATGGGAAAATTAATTTGAAAATCCAAATGATTACATAACGTCTAGTGTAATGATCATGCTATTGCAGTATGGTATTTGTAAAGCTAGGCTTAATGTTACCTACAGGTTACCTACCTTGGTTGACATTTCCCCTGACACACCCCAAGGAATTGGGTCTGTTTCCATGGCGGTGCTCCGACGCCCCAACCCTGGTTGATTCAATATGAAAGAAAAACATCAACGTGTTATTTAATAATGATTTTTTTAAAAACTAACATAAAAATAATCACGCAAATAAACAAAAACAAATAACCCGCCGAAAAAAACCAAACCAAAATGAACAAAGCGTGAGTATGCTATTTCATTAAGTATAAATATACTATCTATCTAAGTTATATAATATATTGTGAGCGCGCCTGAGAAAAGGGACCACATCCTACACTTTTTTACATTTAGAGATCAAGACATATTCATATACAACAGACATATTATACCGTTTAAGATTTTGAAATCGCCCAAAGGGTAACCGAGATATTGATGATTTTGTTCCTGTGGGTCAGGAAACTAGTTTTTGAGAAAACGCACTTTAAAGATTCTCATTTTACTTTACGCGTTACACACAAATCAGCTGTACAGGTTTGTACGAACTCCAAAATCATTAGGACACTATTCAAATTTGTATAACTTCGAAACGAATTGCTCAAATTTAAAACGGATTAGTGCAAATGAAAGATGCTTTAGTCCTCTATAAATTAACATGAAATACAATAGTATTGTAGATGGATAGCCATTTATAGAAGTAGTCAAAAATTAACCGTACAAATTGAAAGGGCACACAAGAATATTATACAAAACCTTACTTTGAAAGGTGTGTCAAATCAAGTTATCGGCATTTGATGAAGGCAAAACTATGTTTGTAATTTGTATATATACATAATATTATATTATATATTATTAGAAGTTTTCATAATTTTAAGGCCATAAATTACATTAACGTAGTTATCTACGAGCACTGCTTATCAGTTTCTGTCAACGTGAGATCTTGCTCTAATCAGAAAAAAGATAGGAACCGAGTTCCACTGTGTCCTGATCCATCAGCTGTGGTGAATCGCCAAGGTCATCCTGGACATTTTGACATGTTTATTATCTCGCATGAAAGCGATTACAATGTTTTCACGATGGCGTCCTTGCAAATGGCATAAGGTATCTACACAATTTCATAAAGTGAGAAAGAACAAAAGAAAGGGAAACCAATTTAAAAAACGGAAACGAGAGACTAAACACAAATTGGGTACTGTCACTTTTTCAGTATTTTTAAGAACAGCCTTTTACCGATGTGAACAATATGCTGTATTCACATGAATGATACACCATCAGATAGATTAATAACTCACTTTTTATTTGCTTCTGACCGTTTCAAAATTGAACAACTAAACTTCAGATGTTATACGCATTCGAATTCTGTCCTAATAATTTGCATGGACGCCATCGTGAAAACATTGTAATGGCTGTTGTAATAATAAACATGTCAAAATGTCCAGGATGACCTTGGCGATTCGCCACAGCATATGGATCAGGACACAGTGGAACTCGGTTCCTATTATTAATAATTTTTGTATAATATTAGAAATGGCACTCTTGAATATTAGTAATTTTCAAATTGTTTATGGAGATCAATAACTCATATAATATTATGAGCATAGTTTATGAGTTTATTAGGACATCGTGGTATTTCTAAGGATGTGAGAACACATGGTAATGGTATTCCAGTTATGACTATTTGGCAAGGGGAACGATTCTTAATTATTTATGAATATTGGTTTTTTTGGTTGTTGTAAAAGGCAACTAGGATCGTGAAAAACCACACTGCATAATATCATTTTGTTAAACTGCCTCTGTATGTCATTGAACAATGTTTACTAAGCCTGGTGTTCAGCTCGGGTGGTGCACTGAATTACAGTTCCCTACCTTATAATATATTTAACTGAAAACTGCAAGTTTTGCTGTAAGCGTATCTCAAAAGTGAATCTTTAAAAAAATATGCAGATGTTTCCATTTTCATATGGAGCAGACGATACTGATAATTATACTGTTGTGTTCTTTTCATGTCGCTTGGAGGGTTTCCGAGATATCGATTATTATGCCCACAACGGCACCCAGTGCCTCGTCAATAGCAGCAAACAGACACGTTACCTCTCATTTAATCCGCCGTTCCCCATACAATTTTGCAGCAAGGATTGTTACTGATGATTGATAAATCTGGTGCTGCTGCTTTGATTAAACTTGTCAGATACATAGAGGGATAGAACAAAAAGAGTATATGTGCGTGTTACCGTACCCCATTCAAACCGTTGAGTTTTATTTCCCTTTCTCCTTATTGTTTGATTGCATTTCTTCGTAGTTTACGGAAATATAAAAGGGTACGATAATTAACCCATGTACTCTAGCACGTAGTAATCTCTTTCATATTTTAACTATGCAGCAACATCGCATTGGGGGTCCATTGAGCTTCAATATCTTCAAAAAGCACCAATTTGATTTTGCCATCATGACTTTGTAGAAGTTGTCGTGTTTGTCCGAGGACATCGTAATAATAAGGACTTCCACGAAGTGATTCCTGAGGATTCTAGTGGGGGCCAACATAAAAATGTCCGTTTCTTTGAATATTTTTTTTAAAAGTGCCGATACCCCTTCACTCACACAATGTGAGACAGTGGCATACATCTAGGGTCCAAAGCAACCATTTTCAATAGTATAGTACCAATTTTCCTGGCTCTAAGCGCAATCCTAAAAAATACATTTTACGTTTAGCACTTTTTTTTTAGCTTACTCAACAGATTCTGTATTTGTTTTTATTTTGGGGGGGGGGGGGGGGGGTGTTTTTGATGAACAAATTTGATTTAATTTATTTTTCAGTGAAAACGTGAGACTGAAATAGAATATACTGAATTGTCCTTAACTGTGTTTATGTTGAATCATTAAAGCTACGTCACCTGGCAAAAGAATGCAAAAAAATTAAAATACTCTTTATGTTATGTTTCTATCAGGGTTTTTTCACCTTTTTTTTTCACAGATGAATTGGAAAACAACATACTTCACATGATCTCAGACATGAAAATTGCAAGTATTGCACATCAGGTAAGTCCTCTTATGAATATTCTTGTTTACCTTTTTGTAAATAATTGTTTCATTATACCTTATTTTGAAAAAAAAAACTAGACACTATTCACTATGATATTTTTTAACGGTTTGTATGTGTATAATGGTACGCAATGAAATAAAATTAAATAGAGCAATGGGGCACACTAATTTTAAAAATGAAAGATACCAATACTTGCGACAATACGGTGCATTTACCATAAGATTTTGCTTTAATATAATACACTACTTAAATTACTTTTTAAAGATCATTACTTTTGAGCGATTCATCTTTGTAGCTCAGTTAACCAGGTGTACAAATTTACATAATGTTTTGCTTGAACTTCCACCACGTATATCCTTTTTTGATGGTCATTGCTTTGTGAGAGATTCATCTTTGTAGCTTACTATGATAAAAAAAAAGTATTACCCCCAAAAAGTTGTGAAGTGGTCTTTTTTTAATTTAATCACCCTGTGTATTTATATTTAAGTTCAAAGGCCTCAGGTTGTTTCATTTTCTAAAACATGTCGCATGATCAATTCATTTTCAGGCCTTAGAAAGGATCCTAAGTACCCGCATGCTGCCTTTCAAAATCATGAAGTCAGTTGTGGATG
The DNA here is from genome assembly GCA_031763155.1 of Dirona albolineata. Lineage (NCBI taxonomy): Eukaryota > Metazoa > Mollusca > Gastropoda > Nudibranchia > Dironidae > Dirona > Dirona albolineata. The sequence continues at coordinate 4,867 of JARFNW010140304.1, read as the reverse complement.
CTTCACTAAAGAGGCTAAAAGCTAGATGTAAGCTAAACACATGCTGTGCTATGAGATAAATTAAGTCTTTTTGCCTTTATGTTGAACGTTGTTAGTCGTATTTACATTGTCTTTTAGTTGAACCCATTGTCTTTTTTGCTGCTGATTCTCCGCCTCCTCCTACTACTACTCTACTACTACTACTACTGCTACTTCTACTACTACTACTAATACTACTACTACTAATACTACTACTACTACTACTACTACTACCTACTATTTACTACCTACTACTACCACGACTACAACATAAACCTCCTAACAATCTAAAACATTTCGGGGCTGTCCCAATTTTGCCCTGGTGGAAAATTAAGATCATATAAAATTGATTCTTTGTCCAATTGCTGAGCTTGAAAGAAGAATGCTATTGTTGTCGCCAGGTTTGGTCGTTGAAATTCATATAGATTTGCAGGCAATGAGTTCTTCTGATTGAGGCTTCCGGCTGTAACGTGTACCAATTTGAGTTGGTTAGTTTGAAGTTGTATTAAACGCTAAGGCCATTGAATGTTTCATGGTTTGATATTTTAATACTTGATGTGTGAATATTGATATGTCATTTTTATTTTTTTAAATTGAGGCAGAGATTAATTTTTATATAATAACAACTTATATTTTCAATTTACCCTTTTATTTTGAGATTGAAATAATTAATTATTTTCTGTTTGATTATCAACAGCTGAAGATACTCTAGATCTTGACAGTCGCATGATGCTGAAATTTTGCAGGGCTCAGAAAATTCTTCTTTCTGTTTACTCATCCATGCAACAACTCATCCTCTCACAATCTGAAATCAGCACTTTGACAAATTTGGAGGTAGGATTAATAGAAGTCAAATAAATTGAAAACAACTTTATTATTTGCTCTTTTTTCAGTTGATTTGATTGTAATATAAACAATCTGTTCTGTGTCTTGTTTTTTGGGGGGTTTTTTTTAATTTTATTTTTATTATAAATCATGTGCCAAAATTTATAAAGATATGATTGGTACCTTAAAGACTTGAGAAATCTGTCTCAGCTATACAACTTGAATAAAGACATATTATAACATCTTATTGTGTTCATATTATAACCTATTATATATTTTTAAGATATATATTTAATTTGACTGGCTTTTGAACGACACGAAAAAAGAATATAATAATTCTGTTTTATTTGTGGTATTGAGTTTTAAAGAGATGTAAACATGAATGATTTTTTATTTTTTAAAAATATGTATGAATCAAGCATCCATTAACTGGAAGGTACAAACAGGAAACAAAAAAAAGCAAACAAAGAATGTAATGCACAGTTTGTCATGCTTGTCATTTAATCTCAATTATTTTCACAGATATTGACCCAGATAATGGACATGCCCCAGAGAGATGCTGTCTCTACCGCCAATCTTTTGACAAGGTTGAGGCTCCTGGCCCAGAAATTAGACGTTGAGGCACACACCTCTCGTGTCACTTTTAAAGAAGACCATGACCCACTGCCAGTCACATCATTCCTGCATGCATTTTCCTACAGAACCATTCTGAACACAGAAGACGAGTCTTCCACTTCCGCCACAGGCTCTCATTCGTCCAAATCTCTGGTACTCACCATCAGCAAAGAAGCCACAGAAGAGAGAAGATTAGCTTTGGGTAAGTATTTAAAAAATTAAAATCTAATTGGTAAAGCTATTTCATGGATTTTTTTCAGTAACTTTACTTTGTTATTAGGGAAATATTTTACAAATCATGAGATTTCTTATTCATCTTCTTTTTTTTTTTTATTAGATTTTTTATTAATCTTTTGAACATTAAACGGGAAGTCCAGTTATTTGTCGCAGTATTTCTATTCACAATAGAACAACTCAGGGAAATCCAATCTAACTATTCCTGTATTAATTCTTTGTTTAGGAAGTGCCCTTTAGAACCTGAATATAACTTAAAAGTTTGCAAGTGGAGTTTTTAATATTCAATTTAATCTGTTTCATTGTGTTTAATTTTGGTTTACATGTCAAAGCGTTTTAGGAAGAAGAGGATAACTGAATCCTCAAACCGACTTTTAAAACTTTATAAAAAATCTTCTTTTTCTTCTTTTCCAGCCAAATTTTTCTTCAGTAATTGTATTGAAGGAAAATGTCAAGCTTCTGAAGTTATGCTGTTGGTTCAACAAAGTACTTTACCTCCGGATCAACTCTTGGTGAGCTTTGATTAAAGTTGGCTGCATATGACTTAGCTTTAATTTGCTTTTTAACTTATTGTGTATTATTTTCTTGTTTGTTTTTGTTTTGTTTTTGATTTTTTTATTGATTGATTCTGACTTCATCACTTCGGTGGAATTTTTAAATGATTCAAATTTCCCAACACAGAACCTTCTGCTACTGTACTGGCTGTCCAGTAATGACAGAAATGTGTCTCAGACGGCAAACCTGTTCGAGTTGGTGAAAAGCATAACAGCCATGGGAGGTGAGCAAGTTTTATTTATTTATTTATCTATTCTATTTATTTATTTATTTTAAAAACATATTTCTTACATCATCAACAGGTTTTTTTCTTTTCAATGAAATCTTGTAATTTTGATAAAATTGTTTTAAACACTCTAGTTGCGAAAATTGTCAGAATATTCATGACTGATGTGATTTAAATTTTCTTTTCTTATTTTTCATCAGTCATTGTCCTTTTCTTGTTTTTTTTAGCTATCTCATCCTGAATTGCTTCACGATTTTATTTTTTATTTCTTCCTTATCAGATACGAGTGAAATAGTTGTTGATCCAAACGAGGTGTCAGCTTGGTGGCAACGCGTTCGTAACATGTGTTCCCAGTCAGAGAATGTTGTTGCAGGCTATCTGGCTGCTTTAGCCTGCCGGGCTGTCGCTGCCCACGCTATTGGCAAGGGAAAGTCTAAGGTTAGTTTTATTATGTTTACTGGTTCAAAAATATGGTAAATGATGGTGGTTTGTGAGTAGGGGGGGAAGGAGAACGAAAACGAAAGAAAGAAAAAGACAGAATTTTAGCCATTGCACTGCCTAAGATAATAAAGGGACGGGGTGTGCACCTGAGGTAGAAAACTGCTTTTTATTCATTTTTACATAGTTTGTACTAAAAAGACCTAGTTTGACCTAAAAGAAATGCTTGATATTTTTTTAAAGATACAAGTAACTGCTGTTGAATTTTGCATACCAATTAATCAGCCAATTTTGACATACCTTCTGTTTTTGACAATACTTTCAACATACTTATTGTCACCTTCAAAAATATTTTCAACATACTGTAGCCAAGTGCGTGGGCTGATTTGATAATTGAATATGAAATACTCCAATATTTCGAAAAAATATACTAATTTTGGTGTTTAGTGTTTTGGGGTTTTTTCGTTTGTGTTTTTTTTCAGGGTTTTTTCTTTATTGGCGGAGGTTTCCCTATTTATAAATTAAATGTGTTATACGAAGAGAAAATTATGCACAATCCCTCTCAACTATTCTAAAGGATCCAGACGCAGATACAGCCAGCACCAAGTCAGATGATGCCGAACAGCCTAATGTTTCTGATGTAAGCTTTGAATGCCATGACTGGGAAGCAGTCACAGTGGACATGGAATTGTGGGAACTGATCACCAAGCAGTTTGAGGATGTCATCGCCATTAGCTCTTTGCTCAACATTCCAGCCAACGAAAGTGTGGATAAGAAATCTGTGCCAGCAATTTCCATATCAGTGTCCAAACTTTTGAATGGTGGAAAAGGTAAATAAACTTATGTGAGGTGGGGTTAAAACTTTAGCATTCAAACATTCATGCTTTTTACTTTGATCAGTTAGATATAATATGATACAGCAGTCACAATAAAATTAGAAGTAAATCACTTACCTTAACTGATTTATGCAATATTGATGTCATGTTAGATGAAATAGCACGAGCAGTATGAGACTTAAAGAAAGCAAATGATTTGAACTGTCTTCTTTATTGCATGTTCTCCTTTTTTGAAAACTGCCTGGGTCATTAAGTGGTATTAACAGTAAGAAAATACAGATTACTCCATTTTATTTTGTTTCGTTTCATAAACCAAATCCTTTCATAACATGATAAAGGAATATGAGGACCAGTTCCATGTCCAACCTTGGCACAAAGCCACCCCCACCACATGCACACACACACCCCATCGTCATACATTGCTGAATACAGCAGTGGAAAATGTATGGACCTAGAATTTAGGACGAGCAGGGAATCAGCTTACTTAACCAGTCGTGAGCAGTATGCTTATCTAATGTTGCTCTGGTTGACCAGGACCTTGCGTCGTGTCTAACATCCCCCTTCCCCCCCCCCCCTCTCCCACCCAGCATTAAAAGAAACTGCTTACTTTGACTACCAACTTCACGCTACTCATAAGAATATCTTTTTCACAGGGTCAGTCTCAGAAATTGTTGCTCGACATGTTGTAGACCAAAAGTTGAACCCAGCATCTTTATTCGACAACTTCTATAATTGTGATACAAGTAAAACTGGTGACGAAGGCGAGTCGAGCGTGAAAGAAGGAAGTGCTGAGACTCTGAGTTTACACACAAGTGATGATGACAAAGGAGAACCTGCGGAATCAGAAAATTCTCTTGAGGAAACAATAAAAGCCATGGCAGTTGGGAACAGAGTTAAATGTAAGCCAAGTGTATTTTTCACAACTATCAAGCCTGTTTCAGACTAAAGAATGGAGAATAAATGGCTTAGGAATTTTTTCAAATAGATTATATTATTTTACCTTTCTTTTTTTCTTTTTTTTCTTTGTTTGTTGTTATTATTGTTTCTTTTAAAGGCGCCGTTGTTTGTGTTTTGTAATTTCACCATTGCTTTCGGTTGGGGGGGGGGGGGGGGTATCATT
>JARFNW010140293.1:0-10416 GCA_031763155.1 Dirona albolineata | reverse complement strand
GTAGTAGTAGTAGTGATAGTAGTAGTAGCAGTAGTAGTAGTAGTAGTAGTAGTAGTAGTAGTAGTAGTAGTAGTAGTGGCAGCGGCAGTAGTTTACTAGTTGTAGTTGTAATTGTTGTTGGTGGTGGTGGTGTAGTAGTAGCTGTAGGAGAAAATGAAAACCAAAAACAGAGGAGTGAGGGGAACGTGCAGGAGGACATGGAGAATAAGATGAGAATGAGTATGATGGATACAAATGTAAAGCAAAATATTGAATCAATATGAAAAGGACTGTTACTTTGAACTGATGACCCCCCCCCCTCACCACCATAACCTCCCTCCATCCCCCTCCCTTAATTCCAGGAATGGAAGGACGAGCTCCTAATGTGGTCCCCCGAGGAATTCGAGGACCGAGACATCCTGATGATTCCAGCCACGGCCATTTGGTTGCCAGACATTTTCATATTCAATGCGTGAGTGGTACACCGCCATAGTCATTAGAACTTTTATTGTATAGACAACATGACACGATAAAAGACTAGAAGACAACGCCATGCAATTAACATGACAGACACACCTGGAAACATTATTTTTTTATGGGGAGTCTTTGGTTCGAGAGGTCGCGGGTTCAAAACCCGATGGAAGCACTGGTTTTTATCTCAAGGTCTTGATCCCGCTCTGCGGCGCTGCACTGCAGCTTACGCCTGGGTTACTCTGGTCTACCCTCGGAATAGACCCTAAAGACGTATATCCCCCCTGGGCTGGGATGAATAAAGGGAGGTATTTTTAATATTCTTTTGTATATTTAATTTGTCAAAAAACCCAGAAGCATCGCACAAAACAGGAATGATTGGTTTGCTTTCACCACAGAGATCGAAAAAACCCAAAACGACCGAAGCTACGAAATCCGAGGATTACTAGCGGGAGGCTTTAAGTCAGTAGATAAAACAGGATATGGAGCACGTTGACCTGGGGCCTTGAGGCATCATATAAAAGTCAAGTCCTTTCGAACCTTGAGGCCCATAGAGCCGGTGCTTATCGCGGGTTTCAGTAGCGTGAAGCGGACAGAATGACAATACATCACCCTTCTGGATAGGACGCTGGGTCGAGTGAGGGCAATTGAAGTAAAGTTTCTTGCCCAATGTGACTGGGATAGGATTCGAACCCACGACCTTCGCCATAGAGTCAGCTGTCCTAACCACTAGGCCACCTCGCCTCCATACTCAAGGCACCATACTCAAACCTAAAAGAGAGTGAGTTTGATTATTGTATTAGGTATGGTGCTCTCAAAGTTATGACCCCCAACTAAACGTGAACGTATCAGGTTCTATTACACAAGGCTTTTGTCCTCGCGTTGATGTTTTGATGTTTAATAATACAATTGACCCTTTACGTAACTTGACGAAGGCCTGTGGCCGAAACGTCATCTGTTTTATTTTAACCCCCTCGTTATATATATCTAATCAATTTTGTAACGTTGAAGTGAAAACTTATTTAGAATAGTTATTTGTTATCAGATGCAATTTGACTTTGAAAATGTATATTAAACCCTCTTCGTGTCCATTAATCGAGGTTACTTGGTAGAATAATTTAATTTTTATACAACACACTACAAATGGACAGAAAGAAATGGTTCCAGCTATTTCAGATCTTTTATTAGTTTAATGTGCTTTATTTGGCACATGGGGCAGGCAGTTAAGGAACACAAAACGACATGCCAACTTTGGCGCTCTGGGCAATAGAGGGTTAAATGATGCAATCAATAATTACTCTGATACTCATTCTATCGGTAAATATTAATCTCGGAGTTGTTTTGTTCAATATTTCTAAAAATAGAACTAATGTCATGATTTGGGGATTTCAAATAAACTATCATGTTTCGACGATATTATATTTCCAGTGCCGGAGAAACGGCGGACGGTTTCATTTACGTCAACGGTAGCAAGGTATCCGTTCGCAGTGACGGCCTGATCTCATGGATGGTCCCGCTCATGATCAAGAGCGCATGCGCAGTAGATGTGACCTACTTCCCGTACGACCGCCAAACGTGCTTCATCAAATTCACTTCCTGGATCTATGACGTAGGACAGGTGGACATTGTCATCGACTCGACCACACCGGATATGGATCAATACGTCATGAACAGCGAGTATGTTTACATTTTATCTTTCCTCATTAATAGCTATCTTTACGCAATGTGACCTCCTTTTGGTACTTTTTCGTTTATTTGTTTATTGCTTGACGTTTATTTTGTTTTGTTTTGTATTATATTTCTGAAGCTATACTCATTTTATATTTCCTCATCAATAGCTTCCTCAGGACCCTCCCTCCCCCTCCCTCCCCCCTCCCTCCCCGGCTCGCTTTGAATAGTATTTAGTCATTTGGTGACATTTATCTAAAAGAAAAATGATAGTTCATACATGTACATAATGATATAATTATAATAAATAATGTTTGATGTGGTCCAATCTCCTCCTCCATCAGATACGACCTTGAGAACATCAGCCTTTCCAGAGGAGTCCTCGACAGTTCTTGTTGTCCAGGAGAGGGAGAGCATTCCATGGTGGAGATAAGGATCCAGCTAAAACGGAAGTCCCTCTTCTACGACTACATCGTCATCGCCCCGACCATCATGCTTTGCGTCCTAACCCTGGTGTCATTCATGTTGCCATGCGACAAGGGAGAGAAGATAGCCATTGGCCTCAACGTCTTCCTGACTCTGTACGTCCTACAGTTACGGATTGCAGACAACGTCCCTGACACCAACTCAACGCCCATACTCGGTAAGATAAGATATATGATAGTCATAGTAATAGCCTAGACTTATTATATATAGACAGCCCATTTGGCTCATTTCCGTCTGCTACTGAGTCACGCCTAAAAATAACTTTGCGCGTAAACGAAAGTCTAGGCTTCCGCTTCTGTTCCTAGTTCCTTCTTCTAGAGTTGTTGACGTTTTGAATGAAGCTTTTGTCTGGATATTTCATAGACCTACCATATACTTTTATTATTCCGTCCTTTTCATTTATACTTCAATATGGATACCGATTCCAGTGTTAGTCTTATTACACCCAAAAAGAGAATTAGAACTAGTCAGTGGTGTTCAGCGATCAGCTGCAAGAATGGACGATACAACAGACCTGATCTATCTTACTTCAGGTTTCCTCTTGATGAAGAAAGGTAGGCTGTTTTGATAGACGATAGTTAAAGATAAAATTGCCAATACAATTGTACGTTTGTTACACATTGTTATTTTTTTCTCCAAAATAACCGTGCCAGAGTTGCTTATACTCGGAATCATAGTGACTGTCAACCAATGACAATGACAACACATTTCATTTTAATTTTAGTCTTAGGCTTGGGGATTGGACTTGGACCACACATTTGGTGACGCTTAGATCGTTTGAGAGCTTGGATTACATATATTCTAGTCTATACACAAACGTTGCTCTTTTCATTTCTGCCATATATTACAATTTAAAATCCTCTCGCCTGTTCTGCATCTATCAATTAGTTCATTAGTAGGACTAGCACATAATTTTTTGTTTGGTAAATCCTTTACAGATGCAAACGTTGGGTGATAAACTGCCGCAGAGAAGACCTAATAAAACACCCAGCAAAAAAGTTAAACCAAAGCAATGTGCTATGTTCTCTTCATTTTGAAGATTCACAATTTAATAATAGTAAAAAAAATCGGCTAAAAATTTCCAAAGCTGTACCAACCCTCTTTGACATCCCTAATCCGCCTGTTCGGCTGCAAGGAAAAAGGCCTGCCCCAAAAGAGCGTATATTATTTGTATCATCCACTTCCACTTCTACACAACTTGAACAAGAGCCATTAGAATCACCACCATCACCTCAACCAATACCATCCACTCCATTAAGAATTAACGACAACAAGCTCAAGCACCTAAAAAACAAAATTGAAAGTCAAAGGAAAAAGATAAAACGGTTACGTACAAAGCCAAAGCAACAAATAGCCCCTAACAAGAGCGAAATAGAAATGATCAAGTCATTGAGTTCAAAATACATGCCAGTGGAGGCTCACAGATTTTTTTGCACTCAATTGGACATGTCCTTGAAGACAGGAAAACGTTGGACTTCTGAGGACAAGAGCCATGCATTATCACTGTTCCATGCATCCCCTAAGGCTTACAGACTATTGAAACAACAGTTCAAGCTGCCATCAATTTCCACCCTCAAGAGAACCATGAGAAAATTAAAGATTTATCCAGGATTTCCTGTAAATATAATGAATGCCTTTGAAAAGAATGTATTGAATATGAGAAATAGTGACAGGCAATGTATACTCATTTTTGATGAGATAGCTTTGAAGTCTTCTCTGCGCTACAACCCTGAAATGGATTATGTTGAAGGACTTGAAGATTTTGGTTTGTTTGGTCGGTCTGAAAAGATAGCAAATCATGCAACTGTCTTTTTAGTCAGAGGATTGATGTCAAAATGGAAGCAGCCCATTGGATATTTTTAAAGTAATTCTACTATGAAACCTATGATATTGAAAAATATGATATTTTCTGCTTTGGACAGTCTCAGAACAATTGGATTGACAGTGAGAGGTGTAATCTGTGACCAGGGATCAAACAATTGTTCTGTTTTTCGCAGTCTGGGTGTAACGTCAGATAACCCAATGTTTTGTCATAATGACACCAATTATCTTGTATTTTTTTATCCTCCACATTTACTGAAAAATATCAGAAACAACCTCTACAAGTATGATTTTTTTTACAAAGATGATGTCATATCTTGGAAAGTCATCAAAGGATTTTATGAAAGAGACAAGGAATTTCCATTGAGGATGGCTCCAAAATTAAAGAATATACATGTTAATTTACCTGCATTTTCAAACCTCAGGGTTAGCCTTGCTGCTCAGGTACTCAGCCATTCTGTCTCAAGTGGCATTGCATTTTTGTGTCAAGTTGGAATTTTTCCTTCTCACTACATGGCAACATCTGAATTTATTGAACGCTTTGACAAGCTATTTAATGTTTTTAATTCCCATGGTGGCAAATCAAAAGCCTCTTTCAAACATCCAATTACCCCATCCTCAAGTCATTTCACTTTTTTGAATGAAACCATAAGTTGGATGAAAGAATTAAAATATGGCACAAAGGATAAAAATAAATCTGCAGACTCTTTACCTTGTGTAAAGGGTTGGATCCAAACCATAAGAGCCCTTATGATTCTTGTCCATGACTTGACCTCATCTGAAGATTTTAAATTTATATTGACCAACCGCTTGAACCAAGATTGCATTGAAAACTTGTTTTCCATTATAAGAGGCAAGGGCGGTCATAGAGATAACCCTGATCCTACAGAATTTAGAATTTCATTACGTCAAATAATGTATGAAAAAGCTTTTTTGACCAATCCTGGATCAAATTGTAAAGATGATATGGATACATTTCTCCTGAACTTCACCAGACCTGAAAATATTCAAGTAGAAGAAATGACAGGAACACAAGAATCTTTACAACTTGTTTGCCTAGTGAAGTCAGCAAGAATAGATGACATCATCCAACTCGAAAATATTATTTCATATATCTCTGGTTATATAGTTCACAAGACTAGTAAAATTATAGTAACCATTGTCAAGACATTTTGGAAGAGCAAACAAATATGGGGCAGCGCCATTTACAATTTATCAACATAAAAATGTATGATGGGGGGAGGCCTGATTTAACCAAGCTCTTTACTTGTCGAGTCAGTTGGAATATATGAAGCTTGAGAAGATGCGGCATGAGAAGATACTTCCAATCCAAATTGAAAGTTGGTTTCCGGTTGTCAAACAGGGTGGACGTGTTTTGTTTTTGTCCTAGTTTCATATATCTATATCAATATTCATTTGACTTTTGGAACGTTGTAAATTTTCTGTTTTTCTCCATTGGAATATCTATTTATTGTAATCTATTTACTGACAGTTCGTGTTTGGATTTATAGTGTGAACTGTGTTATTTGTTTTATTGTTGTCCGTGAGTGTGATCGAGAAATGGTCACACTAGAGCAATGGTGGACCTCAATAGGCCGGTATGTGCATGGCCCGGCGAGGCAGTCTGTGTACTGTCAGTCCAGCCTACTACGGGAAGCTCGAGGGTGCTATTCCTTTTTTTGTGTACCTTCTGGATATCACTCTTGATAAGAGCGGGGGACGTGGAATCTAACCCTGGCCCCTCTCCCACAGGAAAAGGAAAAAAATACAGGGCAAATGACTCTTTCATCCACTGCGGACTCCACAATCTGCATATATGACAGACAAGATCAATAGCCTGGAAGAGGATAATGCTGACTTAAAAATTAGCATGATTAGACTAAAAGAAAACGTAGTCTCAAACCTTAAAGTTAGACAAGATGGTCTCCATTGCAGTACATTCTAGTGCCAGAGATAGACGCGTGGAGCTAAGTTCGGATGTCCAGAAGTACCATCAGTTCCAGGCACAAGTTTGCTTGCTTTTGCAACGCCTGCCGTGAGGGGAGACCAGGGCAATGTGCAAACTCAAGCGTTGTTGGGCAATATACTGTGTGCAAGCCAAGCCAAGGTATGTCAATTCCACTTCTTCATATAATATATATACAAAAACACATTCAATTAGCGCTTTGCCTTTCACATGATACAATTTAACCAATCTGTATTCACATTTTTGTTTTCAGTGTCAGCACTACACTCAATGAGGCCTTCATAGAGTCACCAGCAGAGAGCACTGAAACAAGAAACCCGTTCCTCACGGAAGGTGACATGGTGAAGCTGACATGCTGAGTTCACAAGCTGGAAAAGACGTACTACGCAATGGTCACGGAAGGTGACATGGTGAAGCTGACATGCTGAGTTCACAAGCTGGAAAAGACGTACTACGCAATGGTGAGTTATGATACTAATTTTGATTGCAGCATAACTTCTCACTATAAATTTAATTATTTCAGACTGACTACTTTATACTACATGTGTTTGGATGTCACTTTTTTTTTATCTTACAGCAATTAATTAAGACACTGTAGACATTATTAATTACCTACTTGTTTGCACTTATTGCTTTCCCTAAGGATTATTGAAGCCGTTGAAGAAGGGGTCAGCTTTTCAGTCCGGTTCCTGCAGAAGAGTGGGACTCTGTACGCATATGGATAGGAAGATGATGTGGGACTGGTGAAGGAGGGCCCTCCAGATTTTTATTCCTCGACTGTGCTGGCCCTTTTTGATTATGAGATTAATCACAGGGGCCATTTTTGTTTCTTGATTTTCTCAAAGTTTTTGTATTTTTTTATATTTGACCCTACAAATTACCTCCCTTTTCAACCAGTGTATCAGCAGAGAAAGAACTGCATTTAAGAAAGGCTAGGGTGTTTTATGAGAGAAAGGCGGCAGCCAAAGCTAGGGCCAAGACAACAGAAACATTTGAGTTTGTCGCCTTTGACTACCAAAAAAATCTACCAATGCCAAACAAAACATCGAATGATGTCTGTTATAAAAGACAATTAACGTTTATAACGTTTTGTGTTCATGTTTTGTCAACAGATGAAGCGTTTCTTTATGTGTATGATGAAACAGTAGGCAAGAAAGGATCAGATGAAGTTGCTTCAATTTTGCACAGCTTCATCAAAGATCATCTCAGTGGTGCAGTCACTGATATTTCATTTTTTTGTGACGGACAAAATAAAAATTACACCATTTTTTAAATTTTTCCACTTTATGGTTCACAACCAAAAAAGATTTCAACATGTAAAGATTACATTTCCAATAAGAGGCCACCCAAACTTGGAATGTGACCGTGATATGAGCAATGTCAACACAAAAGCAGACATTGAGTTACCCCAGGAATGGGTGCCTGTTTACAAAAGCACTAGGCTGAAACCGTCACTACTTAATGTCATTACAGCATCACAGAACATGGCAGGAAAGAACAAGGGTGTGATTGCCTTCTGCAGAGAAAAGCATCCTGAAATTTTCTTGTCCGGATTCCCTTTACATCTTGTCCACATCGCAGCGGATAAAGAGGCTCAGATGCTGCCTATCAACATTTCAGAATTGCTGGTAGACATTTTTTATTATTTTAATAATTAGGGCACATAAATTAACAATGTACCGGGACTTTTGCGACAAGGAACAGTTGAAAGTTCTGAAGCATGTTTCAACACGATGGCTGAGTATCAGCAAATGCCTTGACAGACTAATTCATAACTGGGAGCCCCTGAAAGCCTTCTTCTCGTCGGAGATGAAAGAAAAAGACCTTAGTCCATATGCCAGAGAGAAATCTGACAAGATATTAAAACTTCTGCGCTCCCGTTCCACCAGGCTCTATTGTTTTTTCCTACAGTACAGCAACCAGCTTTTCTTGACATTTTTGACGAGCAACCAGTCAGAGGCACCCATGGCTGCAACAATGACCACACAGTGTCAAAAACTGATCAGATCAGTAATGGTCAGGTTTGTAAAACCTTCTGCTTTTGCTGGGAACAAGCTTGTGACCGATGTCGACTATTCTTCTTCATACAATTTGAAGCAAAATTCAGATTTAGTTGTTGGGGAAACATGCCGTTCGTACATCAGAGCCAAGGACACCAATGGCTTATCTTCCTCTAATAGGTAAATACTTGCTACAAAAACTGCCTCTTAATGAGCCAGTTTTAAGAAAACTTTCTATTGTGGATCCTGCCAACATTTTGACCTCTTCAGTGGACATCATCAGATATTTCACCCAGCTTTATCCAGTGCTGGTTCCTCCTGGATCTACTGTTGATGTTTTGATCGAGGAATTTATGGAACTTCAAATAAGCCATAGTGAGACTAGTACTAGTACATCTCCAAGAATTGATGACTTTTGGACCTCCCTGAGGAAATTCAGTGACGAAACTGGAAGTCAGCCATATAAGAATATATCACTTTTCATGTTGGGCCTTCTAACAATCCCCCACAGTAGTGCGCACTGTGAACGTATATTTTCCTGTGTGCGAAAGATCAAGACTGATTAACGTTCTTCAATGGAGGAAAAGACGCTTGAAGCTCTGCTTGTGATCAAGTCAAGGAGTGATGAGTCAGCTACGACTCCAAATATGCTGAAGAGGATGAAAAGTGCTCACACCCGAGCACTTGATCAGCATCAATAGGGATAAATATGGACACTGTAAATATTTTGTAAATATACTGTATATAAATTCAATATTCTAATTCAATTTCACTACTGATGATGATGCAACACTCAATTGGCCCCCTAGAATCTGCAATTTCATCCGCCGTTGACGACGCTGACGCTTTTTGCTAACGGAGGTAAGGTGTATTTTTCACGATATATAAGTGTTACTACTGCTCATCTCAAAGTATTGAAATTGTTACTAATTTTTGAATTTCCAACTAGGCAGGTCTGCAGAACATGTTTTTTAGATGTACTGATTTTCTAAAACCCAATTACAAAGCTTCTTGTCCTGTGCAAACGAGACCCATTCGAGAGATTCAGTTTGACATCAACATTGGATTTGTCTTTCTACTCCTGTCCAATGCCACCAACAAATGCCAACCATTATTTTTTACTATGAATATTTGTTTACTCATGTTTGAAGGCTCAATTCACCGTATTACATTAAATGCTCCAATTAAACATTATTATGGAAGAACTTATGGAGTTACAGTTTTGAAGAGGAGTGATGGGACAGCTTTCATGAAAATGATGACAACGTTGTTGTGTCTGAAGAAGATTATATTGTTCAAGTTCTACCATCTAATAAATACGGTGGGATTAAACATGGTTGTTAGACGCTTATACCTGATAGGAAATTACAATACTGAGAATTATCAGTGCTATCAACGTAATAATGTCTGTCTTATCCCATTTGGAAAAATCTGAATAAAAAGCTTATTATGGCTCAAGTTATAATCTAAGCCAAAAATTATTTAAGTTAATACCGTATACACAACATTTTGTCGAGTCATGGCTAACCCAGATTCTGTCAGTATTGCTTGATATTTCCTCATGTCAACTTGACAAAGAACAGTTTTGTACCAGCTAGCCCTACCCTACAGCCACGTAACATATAAATATAACAGAAATGCAACTTATACTATCACACATTTAACAATTTAAGATATATCACCACATGAAATACAAATCAAATGAAATACAAATTAGACCGACTTCTTTCGGTCACAACTGGCCATGAAGCACTTTTGTGTCGCTTGACAAAGACCTTTGGCCGAAACATTGATTGTTTGGTTTTGTCCTCGTCTCTCAATAAGTAAAATAAAGTCCTTTAGAGCCATGAGGCCCATAGAGCCGGTGCTTATCCCGGTTTCCGTAGCGTGAAGCGGACTCAGTGACAATATGTCACCCTTCTGGATAGGACGCTTGTCTATCGCAGAATATTTCCCCAGCTGTAAGCTGGTACCCATTTTTACACCTGGGTGGAGTGAGGCAATTGGAGTAAAGTTTCTTGCCCA
>JARFNW010140282.1:0-10417 GCA_031763155.1 Dirona albolineata | reverse complement strand
ATAATAATAATAATAATAATAATAATAATAATAATAATAATAATAATAATAATAATAATAATAATAATAATAGCAATCATAGAAATATTTCAGCCATACATTTTTATCTGGTTTTCGGAGAACGTCTCCAATTCCTCCACCGTTGCGAAGTCCTTGATTCAAACTGGTGAGGATGCACATGATGAGGGAATCGCACGCACGCATCTTGTCGCCTTCTTGGTGTTCCACCACAGTGGTGCTCCCTGGTTGACAACAAGACACACAATGTCATTTATTTCAATCAATACACATGGTACTAATCTCATCAATACAAAAAATATAAACCAAATTCAATCTTTCCTAATTACACTGAGTGACACACAAAAAAAAAAACAACAACCCCAAAACTGGAACCCATCAAAAGATGGACCATTTTGTTGGTGATTTTTTGAATTCCCATATAATTTCAAATACCACTAAACCACTTAAAGACATTACATATATAATCATGTTAAATATAAATTGTTGATAAAAAATTATGTGAAACAATTGATCCAATGGCACCCCCGGAATTGTTTCCTGATTGGCCGTAACCCCCCACCCCCCCTCTCCCTCATGGTTCTCCCTGAGTGTTTCCTACAAATGAATTCTATGCAGAGAAGATGTTGACAGTTTAAGTAAGACGGACAGGTTTGGTTGTTAAAAAGCAAAAAAAGAGAAGAAAATAACTCGTTTTATCGGTGCGTAAAATCACACAGCAATTGAAGCAATATTGAGAAAATAAGTTTTTCGATGACTTCCTTTTTTTCCCTTTTCTGTGTCACCCTGTACCATTTTACCGTCACCATCTGATTCGGTTTACACACCATATCCATAAAAACACTTTACTGATTCTAACATTCCGTTCCGTTTAAATAGGAAATATCCAACAGTCTTGAACAAACAATAAATATAAAATGTAAAACAACTGAAATTTCCCACAAATGGAGAAAAGGCACGACAGATTAATGCAGATCAAATCTCAAAATCAAATCTTTAAAATTCAGATTAAAACAAATGTTAAAAACCCAAACAAACACAAAAACCAAACACCATCCAAAGTTTTAAAAAACCAAACAAAAACAAAAACAAACACAGACCCACACACACACATCATTGAGAATTCCCATCACAATGAAAATGTGTTACCTCTGTCACTGTAAGGTAAGAGAAGCACAGTCCAAATAAGTCATAAGTCATAAGTCATAATTTATAAGTCAGAATGTTGTCATACAGAGTCATTGGCATCACCTACAATCTCACCTCTCCCTTTTTCAAACGACTAAAACATTTTGACAATAGTTTCATTGGCTGATTTGGAAATCCTGGCTTGCAAATAACTTGGCATCAGTGGCTGAGTAGTTAGGGTGCCAGGATCAAGATTGGGATATCTCAGGTTCGAGTCCTGGCTGAAGCCAACAAGGTTGAGTCCTTGGGAAAGACTCTTTACATATCTTTTTTCTCTCACTCGACTACGGTGTAAATGAGTCCCAACTATAGGCAGACAAAGATATTGCCAGTTTGCTGGTATGATGTATCGTGACAGACTGGTCTACTGTATGCATACAAGGTGTTGGGAAGGACATTCAATGACACAGCCTGATGGGCGATATATGATGTCAAGTCTGTGGGCCTGTCAATCTACGTGGATATGGACTAGAACCACATCTTTATATTGATACTGGAACACACCGCTGACATTGCAAGACCTCTTGTTTTTTTCCCCTTTTGCAAATCGTGTTCTAGACTGCTGGACTTGGGAATCATTTTTTGGCCAATTTAAAAAAAATGGAAGCAGTAAAACATTTTATTTTCAGACTTGAATTCTTACATCACCTTGACTAAGCGAGCGATATATTCTTTGAGATCTAACAATTTCACAAAAGGAAAAAAATCATTTTGTCATTCTAACGTGAATATGCCACAGTCTAACTCAGACCCAAAAAAAGCAACTTACGCTCCGTCATCTGCAAAATTTTTGAAATGTACGACTCTTCGTGTGAGGTGCAGTTACTACCGTCGGCAGCACATGTGTTGTTTGCCCCTACAGGAAGCAGATGAAAACGATTGGAGGTCACCACACAAACAATTCAAGCATCACGACAAAGCAAATAGGGGTAGGGGTGGCAGAGGGAGCATGGTTAGAATTGGCTTGGGGTGGCTAGACTAAACAATAACAAACGTTACTCATTGGACACGTCTCAATACATACACTTTATAACTTGTTTGGATCTTTGCTATAGCATCTATAAACAAAACATACAATGACAAAATTAAAAACAACATTTAAAAGTATACTTACTCTACAAGATTAAAACATTTCAAGGAAAAAATAAGGTTTTACCAGTCTCCAAAAGCCCTTTCTTTGCCTTTTTGATTAAAAATTGTGTCATATAAAAAATGACTCTTTCAAATTAACAACTTCCAATCCCAAGGTGATTGAGACACATTCTAATTCTACCTCTACCTCTAATTCTACCTCTACCTCTACCTCTAATTCTACCTCTACCTCTACCTCTACCTCTAATTCTACCTCTACCTCTACCTCTACAACAGAGCTTCAGCTGTAAATGTCACGGTCAAGTTTTCAAGATTCAATTACAAACCAAACGTACCACTTATAATCCCATCAACTTAATGGACAAATTTAATCATAGGGAAAATATTTATTATCTAAATGTATCTTCAACAAACAAACAATGCTTTACCAAATACAACAGTGAACAACGAATCTATAAAAGCAATCATTGGATGAGGTTGGAATCTATGTCAATGGGTTTAGACCAGCGCTGGTAATCAGACCATACATTAACTATTAGCACATTTTGGCACAATTAATTCTATACTTAAAACGTTACATGAATGATACAACGAATCATACAATGTTGTGGGTATAATTCAGTGCAGCAAGATTGTGCCAAAATGTTATAACAGTTGATGTATGGTCTGTGTGTACGCCCCTGACTACTTGTCTATCCATTGACAAACACTGTGACAGTTCAGCACTTATGCTATCATTGATTTGTTTTAACACTTTCCCTGCCAGTGTTTCTCCGTCTATGTATGCCTGAATCCCAAGGACATTTTCCAAGCAGTGCCAAAATAAAAACTGGTGTATGACAAATATTCATACCAGTCTTGGATTGTTACCGATGACGAATGCCAGAGTGATAAATAAACACAATAGCTAACTTGAGTAAATAAGAGTTGAGCATGAAATGGTTCCACACGTTACCAATATCTAGAGCCTATCCAGCCCAAAGAGAAAGTGTTCAAGAATACAACAACCAATGCAATGAGTCTGCTGGAAGCCAGGGGTCGTATACTCAGATCATACCTTAACGGATAAGACATTTGTGCAGGCTGAAAATCACTTTAATCACGTCATGTTGTGAGTGGAATCCAATGAAATATGAGTGTGCCAAAATGTGCCAACAGTCAACGTATGGTCTGTGTACACTGGAGCAGGTCGGTAAGTTTAAAGAATGATTCAAGTTTTTTAAATGACTGGATTAGGTCTTTGGGTAAAAGCCACAAAAACAATTGACATGGGCAATAGTATCACAGCTGTGGTATTTATTATCATTCATGCAGTCTAGACAATTGGAAATCATTTTGCAACCTGTTTGATTTATACTCTAGACTGGTCCAAACAGTATTTAATTATTCATAATTCTAGAATCATTTAATTTCTGTCACACCCCCCCCCCCCCACCCCCACCCCAGCCTTTAATCCAACACCAATTGAAATCATCTTTCCTTATAAATAGGTATTCAACAAAATTTAGAAGTTAAAAAATGATTTTTTTTTCAATGTCTAATTCACCAACAACAAAACCTGATAAGATGTTAAGTCTGCTTGTGGGAAAAATGTCTGAGACGAATATTCCCATCACATAATCCAATCACCGTTATGGAATTGCTGTCCAAACACATCAACTCATCAAACAAACGGTGAAGCATTTAATACGTAATCTTTGCTGTCAACAACATAAAAATAAAGAAGCAAGTACTGAAGGGTGTGTGTGTGTGTGTGTGTGTGTGTATAAAGGGGGTGGGGGTAGAGAGTGTGTGTGTGTGTGTGTGTGTATATAAAGGGGGTGGGGGTAGAGGGTGTGTGTGTGTGTGTGTGTGTGTGTGAAGACCTTTACCTGAGTCTGTCCCATTGGTAGCGTTGACGGCCATTTCAATGTGGACGGGCGAGTCCACCTCCATGAGGAAGTCGTCTTGGAAAGAGATGAATCCGATGATGGAGAAGAGATAGATGAGGATGACCGCCAGGATGGCTGTAAGGACGATGGACCGTCCGTTCCTGGTCACAGATTTCATCACGTTCAACAGAGTCTCTTCTCGGTATATCACATCCAGAAGCTATTTAGAAAATAAAACATTTCAACAAGGAGGAGGGAAGAAAAAAAATATGAAAAAAAGCTGACTTTAATTTTTAGAAGAATTATGACATCCAAACTTTCAAAGTTATTCTAAATAATAAAATTTTACTTTAAAAATTGTCTTTATTTTGTCCCCAAGCGCACTTTATCATTCGGGTCTATTTCCAAATAAGGCCGAAATAACATTTTTATGCCATTTTTGTAGATATAACAAAATAAATATATATTATAAACATTTAAATGAAAGTGATTAAAAAGGAAACACAAAACAAAGTCTAGTAAATTGTGACCATCATGACCTACAACATGACATGATCTGATCCACTAGGGTAATGACATTTATACAAAGTAAATCCTCAACCCTCTGGCCACCCAGGGCCCAGGGATTATGGCTCTAGCAACTAACTACTTTAAATCACTTGGCAGCATCACATAAAAACCTCTGGCCAACTTGAATTACTAACACTTGTGGACTGTGAGATGCCATGAGTGAATGAGTGTTTCACACCAAAAACAATGGACTACACAAAACAGCCACTCACCAACAAGCTGAAAAAGAACTCGTGGAAGAATGAGCCCAGGAAGCACAGGATGAAGTATCCGATGTGATAAACCATCTCAAAGTCTGACAGTATCTCATTGATGGGTTTGATCAGGACGCCTCGATTCCCCAGCAGGCTCACCATGAACACAAACTTGTTTAACAGCTGGAATCGGACGTTTGAGAAAGAAAGAAGAAATTAGAAAGCATAAATAGATCATATCAATTGTCTCTAAAATTAATTTAAGAGGAAGAGGAGCACGAGTAGGAGGAGGAGAAGGAGGAGGAAGAGGAGGAGAAGGAGGAGGAGGAGGAGTAGGAGTAGGAGAAGGAGGAGGAGGAGGAGGAGGAGGGACAGGAAGGGAGAGAGACAGAGAGAAAGAGAAGGAGGAGGAGGAGGGACAGGAAGGGAGAGAGACAGAGAGAAAGAGCGAGTTCTATACGAGTGTTTTACTATTTATTTATTTCTTTGCTCCCTTGCAGACAGTGTATAATGTAAATATAAATGTAAAACAACCAAAGAGATACGGCGTGTTGGAAGGCATTGCGTTAATCATCCTGACACCTGGTATATATACCGACATAATACCAAACAGATACAACTCATACAGTCCCACTATTGTATCCGTTTTACACATCTACACTGGACAGGTCTGAAAAAAGAAAAGAAGTAAAGTCCTTTCCAGCCTTAAAGCCCATAGAGCCGATGCTTATCCCGGTTTCCGTAGCGTGAAGCGGACTGAGTGACAATACGTCACCCTTCAGGATAGGACCCTTATGTATCACAGATTACTTCCCCAGCTGTAAGCTGGTACCAATTTCTACACCTGGGTTGAGTGCGGCAATTGAAGTAAAGTTTCTTGCCCCAAAAAAACAACGAAGTGACTGCGATAGGCTTCGAACCCACAACCATCGCCATTCGAGTCTGCTGTCCTAACCACTAGGCCACCTCGCCTCCAGGTCTGCAAAAAAAGTGAAAAACAAGCAACAAAACAGTAGCATTATAACACCCAAAGACCACGGAGAAACTAAGTGAGCATCTCACGTTGATGAATCCAAGCAGTAGTAACGTGATGCTGAGGCCGAACGTGCAGACAAACCGGAGTATGATGGACGTCAGCAAGGCCTTGAAACCCAGGGGGTTGGGGAAGAAGACGACGATGGCCGTACAGATCATGACAGCTCCCCACAATAAACCGTTGAACTGGACCCCGACAGTGTCTGTGGATTGGTGGGAGAAAAAAGAAAAAGAAAAACGTTTTCATAAATATATATATATATATATACATGTACTTGTTATAAACCCATCTATTTCATCTATTCAACAAGTCAAGTTATATACATCATATTCTTCATTCCTATTGAATTTATGGACAAAGAATAACGAATCTGAAACAAAATTCTTGATTATTGATGAATTTATGAAATACATTTAAAAAAGATAAATAAAATGAATCAATCTTACAGGATCTATGAAGTAAAGTAAGCAAAGGGCTGAATTGTCAATTATTGAATTTGTTTTCAAACTTGGTTTAAAATCCATCATCGTCATCATCTTGTAATCAAATTCTAAGTGCTTTGTCAAATGGGTTTTTCACATTGTTATATCAAGTATGAGGACAAATACTTTTAATCCATGTTGATGTAACTCCATATGAAAAAAGATACGTTACAAACTTATGCTATTCCTCATCTTTACAAACATATATAGCATAAATGCCAAGCGTTGACGTACGGAAATCCAGCGTGTTGTAGGGGTAGAAGATGGCCACCAGCATATTGATGATGACGGCACAGCTGAAGGCGATGCTATTCCACAGACCCATGTGACTGCTGAACCAGAACATCACCGGTTGCACTGGACACAAAACAATGCACAAATCAATCATAAATTCATCTCAATAGAACGTTAAATGTAAAGGATATATAATCATTATCTAATTATTTTAAAATACAATTCACAAAAATGGTGACATAAAATGACAATTTATTCAAGATCATTTTTAACTCAGAAATATTCATGTTATTCAAAGGAAAAAGTCGCATAGCATGTAATTAAAATGGCATTGCTTTCAAGGACTTCTTCTTCTCTTCCTTCTGCCTCCTCCTCATCCTTCCTTCTCCTCCTCCTCCTCTATGTACCATTATGTGCTACTCTTGCTTGGATGCTGAGTTTGGGCAGATCCTACAACTGCTATGTAGTATATATCTTACATCTTACATTTTTATCTCATATCTGATAAAATAAACCCCCAATCTTACTGCGTAATTTCTTCTGCCACTTCATCTCATTGAACAACTCGTTGTGTCGGCTGAAGAAGTCTGTCACTTTGCTTCCTTGCTCGTCTCTCTCGGCGTGCTTGAACACGTTGGTCTTGGTCTCCTCCGTCAGATACTCACAGATCTCTGGGATGGGGAACACAATGCGTTCCATGGTACGGTCTTGGCGGACAATCTGGAACAGTTGCCGTGCACAGTTCTATAAATGTTTGGCTTTGTTGTAAACTCATACAACACTCTCCTCTTTCCCTCCCCCCCTCCCCCCACCCCCCTTTTTTCCACCCCAACCCCAAACCCATTCAGAAAATTATTTTTTATAATAAATTTTAAAACAAACAAAATGAAATGAATAAATAAATCAATGACTTACAATCTTCTTGGATGACGAATGACTTCCTGGTCAAGATCTCACAAGATTTAAATCAAAACTATTGACAGAGAATACCTGAAACATATCTATACAATACACCTGTCACCAATACTAAATCTGCATCATTCTTCCTCTAACAGCATCTATCTATGCTCAAGCCCTTATAACATATGATCAATCTGAAAACAATAATTTCCCAGCATGCAGTCCCTTTACAATGTCTCCACCTACCTCAATCTGCGCCGTGTGTTTGTGGTAATACTCCAAGGCCTGGTCTCCAAACAAGTCGTAACCGCCTGGACGTAGGAGGTCTTGGAGCTCTCGGTTGTGCTGGGATAACTGACAGGGGGATTTCAAAACAAGACAACTTACAACAACAGCCTAATGACTATATTATTATTCTAAAGTCATTTGGACACAACTGTTATAATGTAACAAAAGTAATAACAACTGCCTGAACTTAAAAATATGAATTTAAGAAATGGAAAAAAAAGAAGAAAAAAAAGAAAAAGAAAGAAAGAAATAAAAAACAATAATGGTGTAGCTTGAAATGTGAACCAACCACTGCAAATCAAATGTGTCAGATCTCCCCTAAATCACGTAACAAGCACAGAAAAAACAAAACACAAGAGGTAAGTAAAAACTGTTCTGTTTTTTGTCCATCCTCAAGAAGACAGAAGACTCGAACCCCTTCACAACTCCCCGGGGAGCAAACAGTAGAGCAACCTGTTAGGCACATCGTTATACTAACTTACTTACAAATCTCCCCCCCCCCTCACCCCCGACCTCTGACCTACCTGGTGTGCCAAGATGTAGATGTTGTGACCCACAGACTTCGGGGATGCGTTGTTTTCCTCAATGCCGTCGTCCTCGTCATCCAAGTCGTAGCGGGCACCGTCGTCCTTGCCTGGATCTTCCAGGTGGAAGGCTTGGATGGCCACGTCCATCTACGGCAATGGAAGACATTTAAAATCAGAGGGTAAGGTGAGATAAGATAAGGGCAATTTAACACATGTCAGTCGCCTCGGAGAATTGCCTATTCAAGGCCAAGAAAAGATAACTCAAAGATATTGTAATTTCCAAATCATTAATTAACCATCAACATGTGTCTTTCAATAAAGATTAATTTATGTTTTATAAATTATTCTTAAAAGTACTTACTACATATTATGTATCAGAAAACGCTTAAGGTCCATAAATACATAAATACGTTGAGGAAAAAGACGTGTTGATCTTATTTTTAAGTGCACTTAAACTTTGAAATAACATCATCTTAAAATTTGTATCATGTGCTCAAAAAAATTTGCAAAATAAATCAAGAATAAAGCTTTTCAATAATGAAGAAATCATGAATATCTTACATCTGTAAAAAGTATTGAAATAAAATATTGTCGATTTTAATTTTTAAAATAAACTGATTGATTCTTTGACATGAAATGATGATATCGTTGTTGTAGAGTGCCGTCTATAGAATACATACTATTGAGTGCTGTCCATATAAATACTAGTATGGAGTGTATCAATGTCAAAGACAGAACTACGACACATTTACTGCATTTTGACAAATTGTCACTTCCTGGCCCATGAAAACAAAGAAGGGGGTCATGTCAATGAAGGGGTGACATGATGTATCAAGACAATTCATTCAATTTTGTGCCACATTGGTGGACTCATGTCTAATTTTTGGATCAGATGAACGAATGCGTTTTTAAAATTGTTTTGCCACAGGTGGCCTATACATTGATGTTTTCACATCATCCGTCCAAATCAATGGCTAGTAAAATACACAAGTAGCAATGAGACAAGTTTTAATGATATAATATTATGGTTCATCTCCACAGGCAGAAAGTGGAGAAATACTAATGGGGTGGTTGGTTGGGTTTGTAAGGGTGGGCGTGACAATTAGACAGAATGCAGCATGAACACAATTCAATATCTATCCCCTGATTTCATCATACACCATTTCTCCTCAGATGACGACATCCATCTAAATATCTAGACATATCTACTACATGTTTTGGGTTTATCTTTTTCAACCATTAATTAGTCATTGGCCTAATTAATGAAAGCGCCTGACAAGACCATGTCTAAAAATCACATCTTTCCGTGACAAATTATAGTCCACTCAATTTGGAACAGGTTATCAAGTGATGCAAACGTAATCTCAATCTCATAAAGGGACATAAAGAGATAATGTTAATGTCTGAATGTGAAAACAACCACAAAAATAAGATTTACAAGCCATAATGGCCGTCTGAAACAAATCAAAGATAAGACATTCAAGCCTTCACATGTTCATTTTCCATTTCTCTCAATCTCTAATTCAAAGTCGTACAATCTTTTTCTCTGGGACCAAAACCCCAAGTTTCAGTAGTTTAGCAAATATCTATTCAAACTATGAGACCAGTATTATAACATGTAAACAAAAAAGGAATTAACCCAAACAAGGAGAGAAAGAAATAAAAGTAAAAAGATTCTGATTGATAAATATACCAACACAGCCATGCACAATACATAATAAAGATGACATTGAATCAGGACTAACACAGAACAAAATGGTGTCCTCCGTTTCTTGATGACAAACATTGTGTAAGACGGTAACAATTAAACATCAAGTGCTACACTAAACCAACCGACTCCGGGTGACCAGAGTGGAATGACTCCAAGGGAGGCTTACTAAACCAACGGACTCCGGGTGACCAGAGTGGAATGACTCCAAGGGAGGCTTACTAAACCAACCGACTCCGGGTGACCAGAGTGGAATGACTCCAAGGGAGGCTTACTAAACCAACCGACTCCGGGTGACCAGAGTGGAAT
>JARFNW010140272.1:0-10417 GCA_031763155.1 Dirona albolineata | reverse complement strand
AGAGAGAGAGAGAGAGAGAGAGAGAGAGAGAGAGAGAGAGAGAGAGAGAGAGAGAGAGAGAGAGGTCCTGAAAGTGAATTATTGTGAATGACACCTATTACTCCCCTAACCGAATGGAGAAAGTAGGTCTACCACCGACGTACGCTAAAAGGGGAATCTCAGCAATTGGGTTGCCTCATTTCTCTACCTTTGGAAACTGCAGCTATGATCAATACCCACATCGGGTATAGTGATAATATTGCAACATATTCTAGTTCCTTTTAAGTTCGTAATTAAGCATTTGTGTAATTGGTTCAAACTAGAAACTCCTCCACTATGATTATCCTGCGTATCACCACCTATTTAATGATTCTGCTGCTAATAAAGAACATAACTTTTTCTTCCATAAAAAATTCCTTTGTTTATGATCATTAATGTAAAAACAAAAACAACAAAACCTCTTACTCCATTCCCAGACACAAATAATAATACATATTATCCTCATGTTGTCACGACTACATATCAACGTACAAATATGGATTGCCAGACAGCGATAAAAAGCCAAGTTTATATATTCAAAATTATTACCCTCTTTACAGCGACACTCGAGAAAGTGCTTCACAGGAAAACGAGTGTCAAAATGAATAATGTCTTTAAAACCGTAATATCTGATGGTTTTAAAATAGATATATAATGATACGTCTGAACAGAAAATCTAAATAGAAATTGTTAGGAAGGCTTTATTTTGTCTGCTTGAAAAAAAAAGACGTTCGTGGCGTTTGATTAAATAATTAGAATCATGGACCACCTTTCTGGGGTGCACCGGAGGAGGGGAGGAGGAGGAGGAGGAGGTAGTGTGGTTTGGGGCGGGGGCGTCAAGAAAGCTAAAGTAATCATAAATTTAGTTGATTGAAAAGACCTGGTGAAATGTTGTTGTTATGGTTGTTGGGTTTTTTTTATGAATTATTATTGGTGGTTAAAGCATCCCCTCAAAGTGAAATATGATAAGTTTGGTCATCGCAGACGTTTCTACAATACCATGTCGGCTAAAGAAATATTATACACCTATTTGAAGCACAGACTGAATCCAATCCAAGAGTGAAATAATAACAATTGCCATGAAGACTAAATTAAATTATAAGTGTGGATATTCAATAACAAAAACTGCTGACGTTGGAATGTCTCATTATGCCTGTCGATCACCCCCACCCCCCTCACACACACTTTCTTTTTGTCTGGTCTTGAATATTTATCAACATTATTCATTTTTAAAAAGCCAACTCACTTTTACGATGGTAGCCAGCCACACTTAGGGCGGGGTTCAACTTGCCCAGTTGTTTGATGGTGTAACAATACTGTTTGAATGGAGACGACCACACCTTCCAGTTGCAAAACTGTCTCCTTTGACATATTACTGTAACAACGGCACATAAACTATATATTCGGCGCCCAACTATCGGCAAGTGGAGTCCCACACTCAATGTCTGGCTGAGGTATGGTTTGTTACATCCATCCATTACTATCTAATCTGATCTATGTATATTAATTCACATCCAAGCATATTTGACTGCGCTAGAGTCAATCACGCAAATATGAAGTGCCATTGTTTCTTTGACTTATTCAATCTGTGTATCAAATACACATCTTTTACTTCTGAAACATACACATTTTTATATAGACTCTCACCATGACCAAAATTTTCCCATTTGACATCCTAAATCATATTGAAATGCCGCTGTAATCACTCATAACACCCAGAAATTACGTCCCATCATTTCCTGAATTTGGATAATACATTATTAGTTTCTTAGATATTATAAGAGCAACAA
Source organism: Dirona albolineata (assembly GCA_031763155.1). Taxonomy (NCBI): domain Eukaryota; kingdom Metazoa; phylum Mollusca; class Gastropoda; order Nudibranchia; family Dironidae; genus Dirona; species Dirona albolineata. The sequence goes on along the minus strand of JARFNW010140272.1, from coordinate 8,609 downwards.
CAATCAAGTTTATAAAAGGTTTTAGTTTAACGCCTTTGTCGACACTGCAAGGTCACACACCAAAGGTGGCACCTCCTGTCTAGCGTCCATCGCCAAAGGATTTGAGGGACGGAGCCTTGAAAACTCAAAATGTCCAGAGACTCGCCAGATACAGGAATGGAATCCAGGAGGTCTCCAAATTCAAACTCTTTTCTGTTCTCCATAACATTCTGAGGGCGTGAATTCTAGATCATAATTTGATGTCGAAATCTTTTTCCAAATCTAGTGGCCAAGTGGCAGTATGTTGCATTCAAACAACTCCTTCAAAACATTTCCTTGGGTAGTTTTTTTTCTTGGGGGGGGGGGGTGAGTAAATCTTTTATGATTCGGAGGAGAGGCAGACTGACCAGCAGCCTTCTTTACGGTCCAAAGTACACTGTTGCCCGGGGGTTGAGGAGCGATGTGTCAACGTATGCCCCAGTAGGAGCTTGCGCTTTGCTTTGGGTTACAAATATCAAATGTGGGTGGGTCCGTAGGGACCTCATGTTTTCTATGGTTCGATGATGGACGTTTGGATGCTATATATACAAGCACCCTTCCCCCCTATAGCATGTGATGCATTATGGCCTTATTCAAACTATCACTTTGATGAGTAAGTTACAAGAGTAGCATTCGTGGAAGCGATGATGATGATTATGGATCCACTCATGACGATGTTCAGGATGGTGGTGGTGGTCGATGATGATGATGATGGTGGTGGTGATGGTGATGGTGATGATGATGATGATGATGATGATGATGATGATGGTGATGATGATGATGATTGATGTTCGTGTCTTGGTGATAAAAATAATGATGGATGGTCATAATGGTTGTGACAATTAATAGGAAAAGGGGACTCTATACGACTGATGACATTGACGAAAGAGATGACGACAACAACAACAACACCAACAACCAAAAAAAAAAAGCTTCACGATACCATTAAGTTCTATGCCACTCAACGACCACTTCTTTACAAGTTTATGGGATGTAAGCAAAAGGCGTTTCTCACAAAACACGACATTAGCAAAGGTAAGTTGGCACAGCACAATCTAATGATAAATCATAACACAATGTGTAACACAGAATAAACTAAAGGAGAGGTGGGTGTCTGATAAAACTACAGTTTATTGTAACTCATTGTCAATATTCATTATTTAAAAAAATAATAATCAAAATAAAAAGCAATGAAACAAAACAAATTCCAACCCATGCAATTTTTTTTCCAGTCTTGCTTGGAAAGGTCAACACAATTTACAATATGAGGCAAGATGTATTTTTTACATTGTAATAACAATAATAATGGTATAAGACTAATTACAGGTGCAACAGGTAAGTATATAATGTTTGTATGTATGTATAGCAATATCTGAAATTAAATTGTGTGTTGAATGAAAGGTACAGTATTAATATAACACAAGTGGATAGTTGTTTTTATTCAAATGTAATATAAGCTCGAGAAAGTCGTGGGGAAATCAATATAAAATAATATAATATTTTTCGATGCATGGTTTAACTAAACCATTACTGTGTGTGAAGAGGATTTAAGATATCATAATATTAATAAAACTGTTTTGATTAATTAAAATTCCTGTCCCGCTGATTCTGTAAAAGTAGAATGAAACTCTTAACTGAGATCACTAAGAAATATAGAATTATCATAAACAGAACTGAACCTGTTCCCGTTTAGAGAATAATATTAATAATAATAATAATATAATTAATGTTATCATTTACTGTGTATAGTTTAGGTAAGCACACGTCAACCCTGTTTCCGCAATGCTTTGGTGTGATAGCTGTTTATGACAAACGGGTCACGTTTTTATTTATACCAGCTAAAACGATTATCAAAATAATCATAACATACGACACCATGATATGTTTGTTTCATAGTATTATTATTATTAGATATGCTTGAAGAATTTGTTTACATGTCGGATTCATGACTTGTTCAGATAATAATTTGTTATTATAATTAATAATAAAAAAGCTATGTACACAAAACGAAAGCAAACAATAGGGAAATAATAAATGATAATATTCTCATCTTTATTCACAACTCTAACACAGCCGGACAAGCATGCGATTAAATTAAAACACAGTGATATATTTGCTGTTTTTAATTTTAATTATTTTGAAAAATTAAATATAATAGTACGATTTAAAGTAACGCTGTATTGTTTTCATGTTAAAACCAAGTACGCGACCCTCTTTAAAATCACAAAATAAAAGGATTTCTACATGTTATTATACAGCATGAAATTATAAATATTCACCTCACTTATCATTTCAGGAGCCCTCACCCATTATACACCACTGTTACTGTTACTCTTCGAATCATCATTTGTACAAATATATCACTTAATTTAAGGGCAACAATTACACACGTTAATAATGGGCTCCGGGGGGACTATTTATAACAAAATGTACAAAAGCAAACGATGATGGTAATAATGATGATGATGATGATAACGATGATGATGATGATGATGATGATGATGATGATGATGATGATGATGATGATGATGATGATGATGATGATGATGATGAGGATGATGATGATGATCGTGGATGGTGATCATTAATACAATGATGATGGAGATGGTGACAATAATTAAATCAGATTTGAGTAGAATGAATATGATACATTCAACTGTTGAGACAAGTTACAAAAGGTTATGTTTTCACACACAAACATAAAAAGTTATCATGTACTAAAATGCCTTAAATCACCGTATGACAAAAGGAAGCAAACAATTTTACCACGAATATCATCATGTGCCTGAGTAGATGCCTTTTTCATTACTCTTTTTTCCTCATCACCCTTTGGTGCAAAAACTATTTGAATATTAACTTGATATGTTAGTAATTTGGGAGAATGGTTTCAATCACCCTGTCAACTCTTGCAGCCATCTCTATTTTTAATATAATTAATCATCCGCCGAATTTTTTATATCCCTCCGCACAGGGCCAGTGAGAGTATGCGCACGCGTGAAAGGTCACTTATTGTGTTTTTCGACGCGAAAGAGCAATGCGGTTGTGCTGTCACTTCCAATTTTTAATTATCAAATTATCATCCCTTATGAGCTTAAATGATACCAAATTAGCATAGCCCTTAAATGAGCAAAAAATTGAACCAGACATTCAGGCCCCTTTTAGTTTATAAGGCGCTCAATATCGTTTAAAGAAGAGTAAGCAGTCAATGAACTCATTTATTCCAAGGGTGCGGTGAACGAAAAACGATGAGAAATTAATGCTAACAAGCATTACGCTCTTTGTAAAAGGCAATCAATAATGGTGGGCAATGTGAATGACCGTGTCAAAAACCATACGCTGCTATGTAATATCATATCAGTTGCTGTACTGGGCGACGGAAGCGGAACGGAGTATAAAGACTACGTGTTACAAAGAGGATTGTAAAGTCGAATATTTTTAATAAACCAGAACATGATTTAGTTTTTAGTCAATACGTCCGCCCGCTTCGCTTTCGTCTCCTAGTACGGCCAAATCTAAAGGGTGTGTAGTGTAAATAGAAGCAACGTATAGTTAGTGATATGGTCAATCAAGTGTTATACAAATCAAAAGCGAGTCAGAAGTACATGGTTACTAGCTATGTCGTCGTAAAATAAAAGGCTGCCAATGAACGATCTGGATGGTCAGGAATAGTTATTATCAGACATAAATTCTTCGCGTCTTACAGCTATTAATGATATGGTTTGATGATGATATTGGTCGTTTTGATTCCTTTGAGGTATAAACAATTTGTATTAATTGTTTTCAATACAGCTGCCTTCAGGAAGTTTTCAAAATTGGTTGTTCGAACAGTCCTTAAAAAGCAATAAGCGCTAACAAAAAAAAATAATTTAAAAACTCGGCTAGGCCTAAAATATAATATAAAGACGAATTAAAGACTAAATCATTATCAAACGTTGTCGATAATGGTTCCGTGTGAGATCAGTTTATACGTACTCGTATATTATCGATTTTAAATTAGACCAATATAATTACATATTATCTTCATTAACTATTTTTCTTCAACACAAAGTAAGGTACGTACATGACTTCAGTATCTCAAGAACATAAATTGTTTCAATCATGTTCACAAAAATATAAAAAAATAAACCACTAGATAAAAATCAACCCTGATTGAATCAACAAATAATAAAATTAGTTTTGCTGCTCCACTTGATGAACAGCAGCAACCGTTGTAAAACAAAAAAGGATGAAGAAACCTTGTATCTATCTTTTGTAAACATCTTAAAAATGCAGCCGAATCCTTACATTCCGACATCACGGTTAAATCATTTCTACTTCATTCTGCAACCATCTATTACATTATCATTATATTATTATATTTATAGAAACAAATCCGTTTAACCAATAGTATTCTTTTTTACCCAACACAGATCCACTGGTCCCAGTGATGTCGCAATACAGGGAGTCGACTGTATAGTTTCATAACACAATTATCAGTATCAATATTATGTTCATAATTACATATTATCTAAGCCAGAGACTTGTCAGACTTTCGACAACCTCTCGAGAATGCCTCCCAGCTCGTACCAGTCGAAGCTGGCGAGGTCCCTAACATCTCTACCTTCTGCGGTCTGCAGGTTGACGACGTCGCTGTAATCGCTCTCCCCAGCGTGATTGTGGGCCTTCACCCTGGCAGTGTAGATGCTGTTGAAGTGAAGGCCGTCCACCGTGCAGATAACCTCTCGTCCCACGTAAACCACCTGGTTGGGGAAGACAAAATGAGAAGATTCTATTGTAAGGCCAAAGTAACAACAGGCGTTCGTTAAATGGGAATACATTACAAAATGAATGAGAACAAGAAGAAAAAGAAAGAAAAACAAAAAGAAGAAAACGAAGAAGAAGAAAAGTAAGAAGAAAAAGAAGAAGAAGAAGAAGAGGAAAAAGAAGAAGAAGAAGAAGAAGAAGAAGAAGAAGAAGAAGAAGAAGAAGAAGAAGAAGAAGAAGAAGAAGAAGAAAAAAAAGAAGAAGAAGAAAACGAAGAAGAAGGTAAGGGGGGGGGGGGTGAAAGTAAAAGAAAATAGTGAGAATAATAAGAGAAACAGAATGAATAATATATATTATATATATTGCAGATGTTCATTTGAGGAAGGGATGGAAGATGAATAGGAGGACTGGCAAACAATAGCCATGGAGCAAATCCTTTTGTTATTGTTCTTTAAATGCATTTCACAATTGGACAATTTAAATCAACTTGAATGCAATGGAAGTTTATATGAAAACCACCTGCGTGACACCAGCATATGGAGCTTGATAAATTGATGAGAGAAAAAAAATCACGATTTCCAAAAATAGGAATTTTGACATAATTATATAAATCAACGGAAGGTCACCTATTTAAAGAAGAATAAATGGTCGGCAGCAACAAGCACGGACATAAAAAAACCCAACGTCGACAAAAACAAAAACAAAAAATAACAACCCTGAAGCGGTACCACCATTAATAACACAAGGAGCACGAGAAACAGAACCGACTTGAAAACAAAACCACGCCTCATTTCAGATTCCGTAAAACAGTTTCATGGAAACGGAAATACGCAGGATTAGAGAAGAAAAAAAAATAAGAAAAGAAACACCCAACAATCCCTTTCCCATCAGCTGCTCACATCTCCCAAGAGACATTTTCAAATAATCATCTAGCTCTGGATGAGACGACTTTCTTAAAGGGATTTAGACCTTTGAAAATGTCGTTAGGGGAGTTCCAAATGGAAGTAGAACTGGGCAAGTAGGCCTTCCTCTCTCTGTCATTTCCTCTTATTATTACCTTACGGTGTAGCGTGAGGCGTAGACCACCGCGAGGAATTCTGATAACTCCCAACAAAACAGGCCCCGATTGATTTGAACACACTTTGCTGTTTTGAATATAAGAAATGATGAAATAAAAACCTGTTGGTCTTTTTTCATTCTTTCTTTTTCTTCGTTTCCCCCCCTATTTTTTAATTCTTTCTTTCTTTCGTTTTTGTGTTTTATTCTGTTTTGTTTTTGTTTTGTTTGTTTTTTTTGGTTTTTTTTGTTTTTATGTTTTTATATTTATTTATTTATATATTTATATATTTTTATTTCTATCTGGGTGTGTGTGGGGGGGGGGGGGGTCAAAGGCCGTGTTTAGAGTGGGGATATGTAAATTGTGGACATGCATTAAATTACACCTAAAATTTCCTCCCGTGAAATCGAAGTTCTATGATCGTATCTTCCTCGATCTTGCCATCCGCAATCTCCTCCCTTTCTTTCCTCTTATGAACCTTTTCTTTTCAACGTCTTCCGGCTATACTACAAAATACACCCAATTCCACAACCTTTGATATAAAGTAGTCCATGACTTATGACCGCAGCTGCCCTTGCAAAAAAAATTATTAAATAATAGAATAATATATTAGCTTCTTCCGTTCCCTACGGCCTGGCTTAGAATGGATCCTTATAATAAAAGTATCCCAACAAACAGCCCTAGAAGACTGACTTTCTTCGACATGGGTGTCCTGATGACCCAGCCAGGAAGAGATGTGTTAATATTATGTTTATTAAGTCTTTGCATTTCTATGAAACATGATGTCATGTGGTGGTATTCTCGCTTTCGTGATTTAATCAAAATAGACAATTACTTCCTCCTTTCCCACATCCTTTTCGTTCTCCAAGGATCGGAGAGGTTGCTTGTTATTTGTCATTTCCCTAATTACCTTGTACTTTAGAGTCTGACATTATATCAGGAAACGGAGCATTAGGCGAACGTGCCAAAACTAATCCTACTAGACTCTGTAGACGTTTGATACCTTCTACCATCGAATGAAGACAACATGATAGGCATGCAAAGGAAGGATGGATAGAAAAACAGATAGATAGATGGAAGAATATGAGGCAAGATGTAGATTGATAGAGTGTGAGTGTGTGTGTGTGTGTGTGTGTGTGTGAGAGAGAGAGAGAGAGAGAGAGAGAGAGAGAGAGAGAGAGAGAGAGAGAGAGAGAGAGATAGAGAGAGAGAGAGAGTGAGAGAGTTTGTGTGTGTGATCGAATGTTATAGACATAGCTGGTCCAATCGGTGGACGAATAATTATGTAACCATCTTGTGATTATATTATTTGATAGTCGACAGGCCTAAGAATAATATGTAATATTCAGACAGACCGGTTGTGTCACTCGTCAATCGTTAATAACCAGAGAGCGTTATCCAATGCTGTATGGCGTCAATAAGCTTATGAACACAAACAAAGACGAAATCAACTATTTATTAACAACCAGAGTCAAAATCAGTTTGTAGCCAAATAGAATAGAAATAATTGTGTCCCAACGAAGCTCGATTTGCCCACATTTTAGAAAATATTTGGCTACATGGGTACAAGCTGGCAACCCTTTCACAGGTACGATGAGTGATCTCTGATGACACATAGCGGTAGCAAGTCCTGTTTAGACAAGGAAGGGTGGGACCTTCTACTTCTACCGATTTTAGATCCGCAACGTATTTCACAACCATAACAAATTATAACAATATAAGACGCACGAAAAAAAAGGACAAATGATTGAACGACTTGAGTGAGGCACATAAAAAGGAGAGATGAAAGCATGTCACAAAAATTGCGTTATATCATCATTACTTTGTACTGTGCGACCCGATGCATCCGAGCTGTGTGACCGGACGTTTATTGATCACTGATCACACTATCATTATAAGCGCTTGTCGATTTCCCCTGCGTTCAAACCGACTAAAATAAGACAAAGAGCAACAAGATGGCGGTGGTAGTAGTGGATACAATCCACCCTACTATCTAACACCTGCACTAGATTGGTTGCAATCATGTAGTCGTTACGCCTAGGTAGATACCATTCGCCATTCTGATAACTGATAACAGTGTCAACACCCCAGCAAGCGATGGAAAAGGTCAAGAGTCAGGAGGCTGGCTGGTTGAAGTAGAGGGAGGCCTAAATCTATAGGAATAGTAATATTAATCATGGAAACTTTTGCGGTGGTGGATTAGCTTTAGCTCCACGGTAGAGTGTCAGACTCCAATGGCGATGGTGCCGTCGCAGACCCTGGTTCGAGACCCGCCAGCCGTGTGTGCTGCTTGAGACTTGATAAATGTTCTAATCAGCCTAGCATTTAAAACTAATCGACACATTCTAATATGGCCGACACATAGATCTAACACATGCTGGGGACAACGGGCAAACAGGATGCATTGGGCCTATTCAGAATGATGACGGAGAAGTCTCTTAGTTTCCGGTGATAATTCTAGGATTCTTATTCACGGTCACTTACTCACTGTTTTATAGCTGATTCTAGACGTGCAACAAAATCACCACTAAATAACACCAAAGTAATGTAAAAATAGCATTACAAGGTTCCCGAAAAACGAAGTCAAATGCAATGGGTCCATAGTCCATGGTATTGTGGAAGATATGGACGAACAAACGATGGACCTTGAGATTCACAGACAGACCGATTGTGAAACTCGTCAATCGTTAATGACCAGAGAGCGTTATCCAATGCATGACAATGACAGCAGTCAACAACGATAGGGAAATAGACACACACACACAACGATAGGGAAATAGACACACACAAA
>JARFNW010140261.1:0-10419 GCA_031763155.1 Dirona albolineata | reverse complement strand
TTCAGAGCTTGACATATGGCTGGCCCCTACACTGCTTATTGCGGTATAAAGGGAACTCGATAAACAAACAAACAATTCCTATTGTACCATACAGTGGTAAGTTTGATTGCTACTATATATGTTTCCTTCACAAATCTCTAATATTTTGAAACCAAGGTTTATGGTCCGTCTTTAAGGTTTTACCCTTGACATATATAAACTTTTCTCTGCTTTGAAGAACCCGCTGGTGATATCATTATTTGTGGAAAGTTTTTGTGATATGATATGACTGTGATGTCATTGTTGTTGTTATATTTTGCCTTGTTTCCTCTACAACAATCCTTATATTTCTTATTACTAAATTTATACATATTATCATATTACATATATCATACACTATACACATTCACTCTTACTCTTATACATGTGTTCGCAGGTTGTACATCAAATTTTTTATTCTTATTTCAATGCCAATTGGATTTATTTACTTTTTAATTACTTCTTTCTATTCATGTCTGCACAAATAATTTCCCCGCTGGGATGAAATAAAGTATTATCTTTCTTACCTTATCTTAACTTTTCTCTATCATGACACCTTTTCTTTGCATCAACTAATTTAATTTAATTTAATTCATCTGCATTTGCTGATATTACTTTCCTCCACATATTCTTTTAAAAATATGACTGAGAGGACGGTTATCACATTTACCTTATGCAAATGGCGTGGGTTCAAGTCTGACTTGAGCCATTGAATTGTTTTCCTTGGGCAAGAAACTTAACTTCAACTGCCTAACTTAACCATGGGAGGATAAATTGGTACCAGATGAAAGCTGTGAGTGGAAGTAATCTGAGATAGACCAGCATCATATCTCAAGCCTACATCTTATGGATACCGGGACACCTTACTGGTTCTATCAGTCAAAAAGACTGCATGAATGGGTGAAAATCGTTTGCTTGGGTTTTCCATTTCCCAGAGATTGATCCATTGTGAATAAAAAGTACCGTGACAAACAACTTTCCAATGGGGAATAAGGAATCTCATGATTGTTTTTAGATACTTCCTGAATAGCAAGGTCAAGTTGCTGGGAAAAACCTTCTAACGATCTTGTACTTTTAGTAACATATTTGGCATATTTGGTATATGTTTTTGTCATGACAATGAGAATGTGAATTTTAAAATTATTTGTATGTAGAAGCTAAGGTTTCTGTCATCTGAAACACCATGCAACAACTGCAGCTGGTCCCTACCGTGCAAGCCCCAACATCCCAGAATTTGGATTCAAAGTCAAATGAGGAACATAGCTCTCTCCTCAAACCAACATGCAAAGACACGTCAACAAATCCATCGAGGTCATTAACCTCTGCTGTCAATCCCTTCACTTTGACGACAAATACATGTTGGCTGCTTGGATGCATGTATTTGTATTTCTGGATGCAGACAAATAGATGCATATAAATCTGCCACAATACCTGTTACAATATGGAGACAGAACGTATTACATAGTCTACAATAAAACATTGGCTGGTTTTTTCTTTTTTCTCTACCTCCTTCACCTGCTTTTTTTTCCTCTTACTTTTATTTTCCTTGTTATTTCTTTTCCACTTCACAATCATACTCATCATCCTCCTCAAACTTTGCTGCTTATTTTACTTTCTCTTTTTCATCTCCACCCCACCCTCTCCTTATTTTTCCTTCGTCTTCTTCATTATTTCCCATTAAGTGAAGAGGGTAAACCAAATTCTTGACCTCCAGAATATCCCGTCTTGTCCATCCCCAGGGGTAATTATCATTACTACTACTATCATGTTCATCCTATGTTAAGTAATATCATCTTCTGATCTCATTACAGTTTAAAAAAAAGAATTTCAATGGCATGGACAAACCCTGGATACAGAATGCAAAGGGAACACTGCTTTGCCGCTGTGATCCATCCAATCCCCAGTGTCACTTGGTATAATGCGTAAGACGTCCCTTTGGTCCTTTGCCATCACGTAATTAACACCAAACGTGAAGTTAGGCGAAAAGTCAACAACCAGAACTGCAGGAGAATCAGCATCGGTAGAGATCTGAGTGTGAAAACATTACATAGCCATTAGACATTACACTTTCATGCAACCAATGTGGCTTCAAGCCGTGCTTCCATAATAGTGCTGCAATCCTTGGGAGAAATTGGTACTAGCTTACAGCTGAGGAAGTCATCTGTGATAGACAAGCATGTTGTCAGGTTCATGCGACAAAAACCAGGATAAGCACAGGCTTCATGGGTCATAATGCCTCCCAGGATTTCCTTTTTAATACCCTTAACAAAACAAAAGGTTCACATCAGAAGACAAAATGACATGTAGGTATTTCCAACCATCTTGATAATGCAGGTAGGTTTATTTGTCAGCATCCAGCATTTTCACCTGGCCTTATGAAGCAATCTGACAAATGTTTCATGTTGGAAATAGGTCACCAGGCTTACACTGGAAAAAAACAACACAAAAATGAATTTAAAAAAAACAAAAAAACATATATATATATTATCTTCAGACAATGCTTTCACTCTTTCTGCATCTCCGGCATCTCCAAGATCAGATATATTGTTATTGTTAGCACTGTCTTGTCCATTGACTACTTAATGCTATTCAGACAATGTTTCCACTCTTTCTGCATACTCAGTTTCATTGGGTTTATCGTGGTTTCATTTAGGCTAATCTTAATAATTAATAGTCTAGATAATTTGATAAACATAGACTGATGCTTTTTGTAATTGTAAATTCCTATTGCCTAGTTGATACTTAATATATTGCTATCTGCAATGAATGGTACACCGTAATTTTCACTATGCCATTTTTAATGAGCTGTCTGGAAGCCTGCACGACAATTATAATGATCATGTTTTCTCTATTTTGGCTTCAGTTGATGTGTCTTTACCACCTGTGATTCCTGTATTCCTGTGACTTCCTGTATTACTTAAACTCTGCTAATACAGAGAGCAAAGAACTAGGAAGGTAATACACATAATAAATATAATTGTACAGTAATTAAAATATGCAACAATGATTGTATCTATCTTTGCCGCCCTATTATTGTCATCATCATCATCATGATCATCATGATCATCATCATTATCATCATCATCATCATCATCATCATCATCATCATCGTCATTATAATCATTACTGTCTTCATCATCATCAATAACAAAAACATCACAACAACGACCCCAATCATCATTGAAATCCTTTTTATTCTTAATCATATCATAATCCTTATCATCACGACCTGCACCAGAATGTTCATCTTCCCATCATCTTCTTTACAGTCTTCCTGCTTTCACTCCACGGTACCTTCACCTCTGTCCATCTGTAGCTGCAATTGGTGGTGTTGTTTGTTATACAGTGAAGAACTCTACATAGATACCTACAGGTAATGCATCTTATATTTTACCCATTAACAACTTGATGATGACGGTAATGATGAAACAGATAACGAGTCCAATGAATTTAATGATGGTGATGACAATAACAATGGTTTTGGTGGTGGTGGTGTTGATTAGAGATTCGAATATCTTGCATGTCAGGGGTTTTTTTCGAATTCAAAGATTACTTGTCTTTCGTAGTTGCTCATATTTTGATCTTATTTCTATTATAGATGTCATCATCTATCCATTAAAAATCCACTTACTTTTGATAATCAGTCTTTTCTCCAACTTGTTTGAACAGACCATGAATCCATACAGCAGAGGCATGAGAATGATGCAGCTTGCACAACAAACAGTAATGGGCAAACCTGACAGCAGTCTGATCGAAGTTACGGAACCATAACAGAGATACAGACGTTCCACAATAAACCAGAACTAATGAGAGACAACTCCAAATAAGCATTAATGATATTTCTTCCTCTGAGATTATTCCTTTGACTCATGTCCATAATGTTTTCACAATAGAGCATGATATGAGTGATAGGTTTAGCTGTTACTTTCCACCTGTTAAAGAAAGTATCATGCCCCGTGGAAATTTGGAAGGGCATGAAGTAATCAATGGGCAATACACTGCTAACGTGTCTGATCTTGGAGATGCCGGAGATGCAGAAAGAATTGAAGCATTGTCTGAAGAGCATGAAATAGTCAGTTTTATATAAAACAGTATAGCTATAACTGAATGTCAGCCACTTAAAAACAGGTGAGTTGTGTGTTCTCTCCTATTTTTCCGTTAAAAAAAAGATTTGTTCTGGAAACTATTAGTCAATTAGATAAAAGTGAATCAAAATAATCTCTTTGGGAATATATAAAGAGCATAATGATATTAAGGTTTTCATGTAAATCTCATATCACACAATGTCATTTGGCCAGTTCCACATGTCACCCTAGATCTATTGACATTTGTGATTTACACGGTGATCCATAGATAAAGTTATTCATTTGGCAGAGAACAAAATTTCATTGTCATCAATATGAATACAATCATCAGCATAATTTAGTATCATTTTTATATTTCTTAAGAACTCTATTTCAGTCTTGTCTTATTTTCGACCATTCAATTCCTGACATCTGCAATGCATATTTTCATAGAATCAAACAAGACATTAACTTTTTTACGTTATCAGAGTTGTACACATGAATGTCATCAGCATATATATATGATAGTTAATATTGTGTTTTCTTATCACATCACAAAGTAGTTTTGTGCATACTGTTTACAATAGATAAGCACAGATCCTTGGGGCACACCAACATTCATTTTGAAAAGGAGAAGACACAACTAGTCCATTTATAAATGTACATTGAGAATTATCAGTGAGGTTCGATTTGAACCAATCTAGAACTGTTCCTGACAGCAATAACCAAATTGTATTTAACGCCCCCTATTCTTCTGGTCTAGCAACATTTGACTTCATCTTGTTGACGATTATGAAATAAGTGCTTAGGTGATATCAGTTCGAGTCAGAGACAAAGTCATCTAACCTGAATCCATTGATGTCATCAGTGCCTTGACAGTAAAGTAACATTCTATCGCAGGCTATTCGTGATGTGGAGTGGTGCTGACTTTTTGTAATAGATGATAAAACAGGTTGATGTGTACACAATTTATAAAGTTCTTATTGGTGAAATGCACCACGTAATAATTCACTTATAAGTCAAGCTTACTCAAGATAACCATACAATTAATGAAAGTAAACAACGCTTGGTGTTGAGATACGTCTATACACATACATTAATGTGGGTGTTTATTTTCACACTTAGTTACAATCTACAGTTATCTATATTACTTTGCCATCATTGGGAAAGGGAGCATGCCATTGAAATTCATGAGTTCAGTCTCTAGTGTGAGCTGACTTCCTTCATCATCAGGGTAGCTTCTCAAGTGGCTATCAGTCCTTCATGAGTCATCAGTCATTGTAGAGGGAGGGTGTCCTCCATATTAGGGGCGGGAGAGTGAAGTTTGCTGAAATATACAAAGAACAAGATAAGTCTTCTGTTTTAGAATAAGGTTCGTGTCGAGAAGTACTGAAATGTTTTATCCTCAGGTTTTCTCTGGGATCGCGGGACAATGTTCTAGCGGCCATTACTCTGGATTCAGATTACGCATATATTTTTCACGATCACTGCCCTTTGCGGCACATCCAAAATACTCCCTCATCCTTAAGGTATTTTCATGGTTTATCGTGCTTGTGCCAGTATGCACACTTTCACACACTCATGTCCTTGCGTGAGGTATTATGAATTTGCTGCTGTCATATCTTCTTGTAGAATATCTATTCGACTGAGCTGTAAAGTATGGCGGCATTCTGATCGTGTTGTGACTGCTGATGATGTTGTTGAAATGAGTGAGTCTTGCATGCTTTCTGCGTGTTTCTAGCGGCTTCCATTGTAGGCAATCCAGAGCCTGTGTCACACAACTTGGTTCCCTTGATCGGCAGTTGGTGACGAAACGCGCCGCTCTTCTCTGCACCTATTCGATCATGGTTGTGTGCTTTTTGGAGAGTGAGTCCCATACAGCCCCCGCATACTCAAGGATGGGTCGGAGTAATGCCGTGCACGCCTGGGCCTTTACATCTTGTGGACACTGGTGAAGATTGCGTTTTACGAATCCTATGGATTTTTTGGCCTTTCTGACTATATGGTTCACGTGTTTGTCCCATTTTAGGTTGTTTTGAATATTGACGCCTAAATAATGAATGTTCAAGGGGCTGATTCAGTATTTCATATTTATATTTGGGAGGATGTGTTCTATTACTAACGGCCATGACATTGCATTTTGACGGATGGAAGTTCATTTGCCATTTTTGTGACCATGTTATGAGGGAATCTAAATCTTTTTGGAGTGTGTCAGCATCTTTTTCGTCCCAAATTTCTCTAAATAGGAGGCTATCATCCGCAACTAATTTAAAATCTGTTTCTGGTGATAGGTCGTGTCCAATGTCGTTGATAAAGACGAGGAAGCACAGCGGCCCCAGTACCGTCCCTTACCTTGTAATTGTGAATTGCTTGACTTGACTAGTCTTTAGTTTGTTTAATACGTATAAAACAATATAGCAACATTATCATGCCTATGTGTTTGGTCTTAGACGAGATATGGATTTTTAGATGTGTATACGCATTATCTATAAACTGTTTTATGTAGAGACTTGTATGATTTACTACACCTCATTTGGGACGCCGGTGGCCGAGCAGTGAACACGACTCGAGAGGTGGTGTTGACAAGCCACATCTATCCTAGCCAGTGAATAGACTGGCAACCGCCTGGGTTCTAACCCGTCAGCGACAAAAAATACATACATAATTAAATGTATTGGCTCATGGGAGCTTGTGTCCTTAGGTAAGACACTTTGCCCTGCTTACCTAGTCCTATCGGAGACGGACCTTAAATTCGGAGGTCCCCTCGGTTGTAAGCAGCGTGAGTCTTTGTCAAAAAATTGTAATCGCGCCTAACAGGTAGTGTGTGGCGTATCAAGTGTTGAGTGTTTCGTTTCTTTCCCGAGGAAAATGTGCTTAGAGCATGGTGATGATCGTGAATAAGCGCTATATAAATGCACATTATTATATACTCCTTTCCAACCTGTCATTATTTCAACACCGGCGGGGGTGGCGTAGGGGGGCCATCGATCCATAATGTGATCGATATAGACAGTCCAACAATAGTGATAATAATTCAATATTAAAATATTACAATTGAAATGTCCATGACTCACAGACAAACGTGTTAATTGTATTTGATGACACTGTAATTGCTGAGGGGTATTGACACATAGGCAGCAGAAAATCGGGTTGTGAATTGTCTGAGCAAAGCTAATCAATACATTTGAATTCACATGAAGTCATTAGTCACTTAACCCCTTCCCTGCCAAACACAAATTATACTTGAAGTCGTAATCGCGTATTTCCTATTTCAATAACATTGATTTGATACATAACATGAACATTGGTTGTGAAGGCAACTATTTGAAAATAGATGATGACAAACGAACTAAATAAATGGAATTTTGTTTTTCAAACTCAGGTAGCTTAGAGCATAGGGAATGAGACATACAATTGGTTTGGTCGGCATCGAAGAAGTCAACTGTTGACACTCCGATTATATTCATATTGATATTGGAACACCCTTTAGATGTCTACACCCGAAAGCAATGTTATTTCCGAGAGGGGGTTGATACATGGGCAAAGGATAATTGGATAATGAGCAATACTGAGCAGTGTACTTCAAATGTAATTGCAGACACTTGTCATTTACTTTTCGACAATATCCGATGCGCATAAATTGTTTTTATAAAAAATATATTTTATATTTGTTATCTTATATAACTGTAAAGTAAAGTAAGTATTAAACGCGTGATCCTGATTGTTGGTGTCAAAACGAATGAGATTTATTTTATCCACGATCATCGCGTGCTCTAAACCCTTTACTGTAGCATTATCGCCCCGAGAAGGCAACGGAACTCAACACTTGATACGCCATACCCGGCTTGATAGACACGATTTCAGTTTTCATTGTTATATAAGGACGTCGCTGATTACAATCGAGGTAGTAAAAGGTATACAGCATGACGTGCTGGTTTGTCATTGCTTTCCACAACACCATTAGTTACAATAGATGAAAACAATCCCCAACCGTTTTTTTTTTTTTAAATTTGTATATCTTTAATTCAAGTTTGCCAGGTAAAGTGAATGCTAAGTGTTGGTTTTTTGAAAAGGTATGCAAAACTGTATATTTTTTCTTAGACTAAATATTAAAATAACATATCGGCATAATTCAGAAGTACACATTTGATTTGTAGACTTACCAAAAGCCTTTTAACTCTGTTAAGTGAATTTAATTATGGCAGGCGTCCATCATCATTATCATCTGGTCGACTATTCTCCTCGGATATTGAGGTAACGCCAAATCTTCCTGTCCTTCATGCAAGTCTTCAGCTCGCTTGCAGTCAGACCAGTGTCTTTCCTTAGCAGGTCTACGTAGCTAAGTGGTGTCCTCCACGTTCTGAATGCCCATGGGTTGGCTCCCATAGAATGGTGTTGCTTACTGGGGCGTCCTATGGCTCAAGTTGTTGCCGGAAAATGTTGAAGATGATCCAAGATATTTAAAGTCTCTTTCATGGTTGAGTTTCAGCCCATCGTTTGTATGTATTTTTACCTCTCCACGAGAGAATCTTAGTTTTCTTGTCATGTATTACCTTAAAAGAACATAGTGCAGGCGAACAACTCGTAGAAGCAATAACAGCATTACATTTCAATATTGAAAGCGAGATCAATGTCATACCAAGGTTCAACAAGATTTAAAATAGATCAAGTGGTAAGACAGGGGTGTACACTTTTGATTGTCTTTTAATAGTCTCAATATTATCTAGATGATGTAAATGCATGTACAGAGCGTTTTGATATCATAGACCCCCCCCCCTACCAGCCAAACTCAGAATAGACAGAACAAAACAAATGACATAGGTTTCAACAGTGATTATTTTCAATCTCAAATCCAAAATTTCATACATATATATATATATTTAGTATGTCTACCACCCGCTTTTATAAAAGCACACTGACATGAGAAATCCACTCTGTGGGCTTTTAGTGGAACTTGCTTTACAATAGCACTCATGCACGGGGCTTTTTCATGGATTGCATTGAATGACATCGATCATCCCCCGATGTTAATACTTGTGGTCATATAGGCTAAATCAGAGCCGAAAGCGTCCCATGAACTTCAAACAAGGTACTAAACTCCAATACGCTTCTCACGAGTAGAAAGTTCGATGACAAACTATCCTTTGATGATGGTGATTGTGATAATTTTGATGATGACGACTTTCATGTTGTCTCTCGCAGATGAATACAAATTGTTTGTCTTCGAACGTTCTCGTTGTTAGAAGTGTATTGGTGTTTATCTCCTCCAGTGTCTTGATAATTCGTTGCCGTGATGTGTTTTTAACATTTCATCTGCAAGTGCCACCATTCATAATTCTACAGATGCCAGTGTCTCCCTGGCCAGCCAAACTCAGAATAGAACAAATAAAATAAATGAAATAGGCTTCAACAGTAATTATTTTAAATCTCAAATCCAAAGTTTCGTACGTATATTTGATTATTTAGTATGTCCACCACCTGCATTTCTAACAGCATCCAGACGCGCAGTATAAAACAAAATGATCAATTCACTATCACATTTCAAGTCACCCAAAAAGCTTTGCAGAGCCGCATTAGGACCATATTTAAAGTTCATAGGCCGTTGGTGGCTATGTCTGCTCACTAAATGATCATAAGTATTAACAACGCAAAAGGAAAGTGGCATGCCCACGGTGGCATTTTCCCAGATGCTATTGAAAACCATAAAACAAAAACGAACCACACACCAACACAAAATACCACAAGAAACAACAACAATAATAAAACAAAAATAGACAACAAAAACTAACCAAAAACAAAACGATAAATGCAAAAGCAAAATATAACCCAAACCAACTCATTTCATTACAAACCCAGATTTTTATAAACCACGAACAATTTACAGTTTCCATCCTTAAACAGCACGAATATGTCAAAGACATTTATCAATGTGTCAATCACAGCGTTGACTTTGGACGTCACGGAAAAGCGTCCAATCATCAGCGACTCATTGAGGTCAGATTTCACAACGATTGTATACGGCTTCATTTGCCAGGCCTTTGTTATACTTGGTTGTATCACCAACACCATCAATATGTTTGTCTTCTACAAACTTGGTTTCAAAGATACCATCAACATCAGCCTTTTTGGTCTCGCCTTCTCCGACTTTTGGGGTTGTATCACGACAATTTGGTTAAATATCACCAAGCTTTGGTGGTTCGAGCAATCGGATTTGCCCTTTGACCCTCAGCAAATTCATTATATAACTTCAACATGGCCTCATATCCTAGACTTATTATTTTATATAGACAGCCCATTTGGCACACTTCCGTCTGCTACTGAGTCACGACTAAAAATA
>JARFNW010140250.1:0-10424 GCA_031763155.1 Dirona albolineata | reverse complement strand
CCACTTTTCATACTCTTTACACATTCGATGCGGCTCGCGCACCTACAACAGACCATTGGTGAATGTTTAGTCTCACAACCGAATTCAATGTTAATGTCAAAAAGCAAACGAATACCGGTTACATAATTCTTGCTCAAGACAAGAGTTGTTTCTGGGGAAGGTCTGTGGCTCCGGTCAGGGCACCTAAAATAAGCGTGCCCCGGACGCAGGCAGTACCCACATACCGGGACACGTCCCGGAATTTGGACCTTAATCCTGTGTCTTTGGTGGCCCTCTATGTAGCAGTCTACGCAGTGGGCCACCGATTGTCCCTCCTTCAATTCAAAGCGGAACGAGCGGCTGTCTCGTTCGCCTTTTCGCCCTGTACCAACTACCATGGATCCCTCCTTGGAGTGTGGGGCGAAGGCTCTTACTAGAGCTTGTGGCTTGAGTCCTGGTGGGACCCACTTCAGTGTGCCTGTCACTAGTGTCCGGGCAAGGTGTCTGATGTTGAAGGTGAATTTTAAAGATTTGTGGGTCACACTTCTGCCATGTATGGACTGGATATTTTTTTTAGCGTTTCCTTCATTGAAGGAAGCATAATATTTCCGGTGGTCCATGTAACGGTACACACCGGTGATTTCGGAGTCTTTCACTCCCATATCGCATATAATAACGACTCTCGCCATTATATGGTTAACTTTGTGGAGGTCTTGTCCGGACAGAAAGACCCCCACTGTTGTGTCCACAACAGAGATCGAGTGTATTACTATTCTCACCCAGGGTGAGAATAGTCACTTCCTTTTATAAATGTTCTACACACATTGCTTTCTTCTAATGTTTTTGTGGAGGTGAAATCTGTCCACACATCTTGTCCGGTTTTTGAAATGTGTCTTGCCGTTGTTAATGGGCGTCCACTTTTCATACTCTTTACACATTCGATGCGGCTCGCGCACCTACAACAGACCATTGGTGAATGTTTAGTCTCACAACCGAATTCAATGTTAATGTCAAAAAGCAAACGAATACCGGTTACATAATTCTTGCTCAAGACAAGAGTTGTTTCTGGGGAAGGTCTGTGGCTCCGGTCAGGGCACCTAAAATAAGCGTGCCCCGGACGCAGGCAGTACCCACATACCGGGACACGTCCCGGAATTTGGACCTTAATCCTGTGTCTTTGGTGGCCCTCTATGTAGCAGTCTACGCAGTGGGCCACCGATTGTCCCTCCTTCAATTCAAAGCGGAACGAGCGGCTGTCTCGTTCGCCTTTTCGCCCTGTACCAACTACCATGGATCCCTCCTTGGAGTGTGGGGCGAAGGCTCTTACTAGAGCTTGTGGCTTGAGTCCTGGTGGGACCCACTTCAGTGTTCCTGTCACTAGTGTCCGGGCAAGATCTCTGATGTTGAAGGTGACCTTTAAAGATTTGTGGGTCACACTTCTGCCATGAATAGATCGAATGATCTTTTTAGCGTTTCCTTCATTGAAGGAAACATAATATTTCCGGTTGTCCATATAACGGTACACACCGGTGATCTCGGAGCCTTTCACTCCCATATCGCATACAACGGCTCTCGCCATTATATGGTTGGCTTTGTGGAGGTCTTGTCCGGACAGGAAGACCTCCACTGTTGTGTCCACATCATGTGGCTCTATTTTTTCCGAGACAAAGTCGTCGGAGTTCAGCTCAATCTGCAACATCGTTTTATAATGCTACTGACCTCTACCCCCAATGCATTCTCAATTTAACTTATCTAGCAACATATTCTCTGCCGATATTTCATTAGTATCTGAACTTTACCAAATAATATGTATTCAAGTCGGAGGTGTGTGTGAGAGAGAGAGAGAGGAGAGTGAGAGAGAGGAGAGAGCACAGGAACAAATCTTTGCCGTTTACTAAAATTGTCCTCACACATATCAGATATAAAATGCAATTACAACGGCCCAAAAATTTTCCCAAAACAGAAACAATCGGGATCGGGCTAGGATGGCATTGCGCGCACACAACGCGGCAGAAATCAAAACAAAACTGTGATTGTACTTCCGGTTTTCGCTCTGATAAATTCTAGCATAAATATGCACAAGGCCCTGTTTTGCATTCTGGCTTTAATCAATGAGTGGCTGAGTTCATTCATGAGTACAATGCCATGATTGTGCAGATTGTATAACGATGAGGCAACATTGTTACTAGAGCACAATATCTTGCCTAGTCTACAATTTTCTGACTCAACAAAATTATTCGTGTCATTAAAAAAATTGACTGTATTCAGTCTGTCTACAGCTGCCCACTCCTCCTTGCAGCTTTCCCACTGTTGACAGTAATAATTGAAAAATTGAATGGACAATTTTTCAATGTCAGATATAATACCATTAAACTCATTGGGATCAGTAGTATTTCGCAACCTTATGTGCAGATGACTTAGGGCTTGCTTCTGCTGCCTATCCAGAGTGAGGCTCTTCACTTTTTTTTCCATTGCTGCGTAAACATGCCACTTGCAAAAGAGATGGCGGGCCCATGGCAGCACAGTCCTGATGGCGCTTGCCTCACTGTTACACTTGTCAGACATGACTACCCAGGGTTTCTTAATGTCCTCTCCTACAAATTCTGCAAAAGTTTGCAGGACCTGGAAAAGAAATATGAGAATAAAAATGCATTTAGAATTGCTATGATAGTAGCCTTTCTATGGACCAAACAAGTCAACATAGCTCAAAACAGTAACTCAAAAATAAATAGTTCACATGTAAGCTATCAGTTGAAGAGAATAATTGTTACAAATAGAAACCAACACCACAAAAAAGGAAGAAAAAAACAAGAACAGTGTGCCAAAATATCACACGTATGAATGTGAACAACCGCTTTTAAAATATCACACGTATGAATGTGAACAACCGCTTTTAAAATATCACACGTATGAATGTGATCAACCGCTTTTAAAATATCACACGTATGAATGTGAACTACCGCTTTTAAAATATCACACGAATGAATGTGAACAACCGCTTTTAAAGTTTATATATAAAACATCTAGCTAAACTGATCAAACCTAGAGAAGCCGCCATTCTGTTTGCTGTGTCGAGACCCAGCCTAGATTGTAATATTCCTATAGGTGTTTTGACTCGGCCTAGATTCTAGATCTAAGTATTTGATGAAGTACTTGATAATGATATAGATCTAATATTTCTAGATTTATAGATATGTTGACTCGACCTAGAGGTCTAGATTCCAGATCTAAGTATTTGATGAAATACTTGATAATGACAATTGTATTTTGTGAAATACTTGCGTGGTTTCATCCTCTTGTTCCTCATCGCCAATGTAATGATTTAGGTTATTAAAGAACTCAGAAAGCAGATTGGTGAATGGTTGACTTTATTGAATAGGGAGCACTCAGAATACTGGTCTAGCTGCTCCTAAGCAGTCTTCTACCATGGCTTGGTAAAGAGGATAGCCACTGTTATTTTTCTTGTATGTTCCTTTTGAGGAAAGGAAGTTTAAAGACATAAACAATATAATCTCAAGGGCACTCATAGACTTTATATTACCAGCCAATTTGGTCTTCGTTAGATTGAAATTATTTTAGGAAGGAAACTAAACTACTTATGTACTGTGAAAGAGATTAGAGAAAAAAGAAAAGAACTCATTTATGTTTCTTATTTTTGACATAGCAGGAGATTTATTTTAGCGTTATGTATGATGGCCTCCCCAACAGCATGTCTCTTAGTCTCCTTTGGGATGTCTTTACTATTAGCTCTGACAGTTTCAGTTAAAAGTGTTTTTCTTTCTAAAAGATATCCAGCAATAGCTGGTTTTGTATAAAAATTGTGACTAGGTGATAGCCTTTGTGTAGCAGCCGAGACTCTCATCAGTTTTTCGACAATGCCAAACGTCTGCTATTTTTGAGAGCTGTTGACAGTAGCATGATTCATTATTGTAATCCTCTCTTCGCAAGTGAGCCTTGCAGAAAGCATACAAATCTCTGACACATTGGACAACAGTTCTTCTTGATTTGACTGTAGAGTTGCTGCACTTTTGAGAACCCCACTCTCTCCATCGCAGACATTTTTCCCATGCCTGGAACCAAAAAAGTAACGTTCCATCCTGAGGTTCTATTCTCAATTTCAGTCAGGTCCTTGAAGGCATTTTTGTTTTTATATTGGGCAGCACAACCGTCTGTCCATGGGATCATCCTACCAAACGTATAACCTTTGTCTAGGTTCTCTGGAACTATTTCCACATCATCAGGATAGACGTAGAATGTTCCACGCTTCCTGAGGAATTTCACTAACAACTCATCAGAGTTGGACGATTCTTGAACAACCGTTCTTTTTTCTTTGTGCCGTTTTCTTCTGATGACTCTGGTCATGAGTGATGTCATCACTAAGGAAAATCAAGCTTTCCCTGTAAATTGTGTCACCAGTCCTATAGAAGGCCACAACTGTGCTGCTTGCCGAAGTGAGCTGACTTTATCTCATCTGCGTAGGCGGCTTTCCTGTTTTCTCCAAAGTCTTGGACCATGACAACTTCTCCTGTGAGACCAGAGTAATCACAAGAGCAATAAGTGCAAAAAATACAGTGATATTTATAGCTTGCAACTAGACAACAACATGCTGATAATTTACCTTCTGGGTTCTGGCGGCTCACTTTGAATTGGGAGTACTGCCAATACGCATTCAAAAGGTGCTCCAGGAAGCTACGCCCTTTGGTTAGTGCCAGCAGGTCTTTCTCAAGGTTTACTTGTAGAGAGCAAAAGTCATAGGTAAAAAATTGCTTTGTGTGATATCAATCTTGATCAATGAATTACCTCAAGGAGCCCTCCTTCTGGCATGGCTCCATCTTTCCGTCCTGGTTCCTTTGCCAACGCTGCCACTTCACAAAAGGTGTGGCAAACATAATGTCCCGACAGAAGATCGTGAATGGTCGCATTCTGTCAGAACAGTTGTCACATTTTCCTGAAAAGGCAGAGAAAGGTAATGGTATTGAGCCAGTGCATTCAATATCAATATAATTATTGGAAATGCTATTTCAGAAGCTATGGATAAAGGCAATAAATTGATATTAAAAACAGAAATGTCAATGACTTACTACTTTTTTAGACATGCCAAAGCCGACCATGTCTTTTGCATGCCGAAAGCACCAACCACAGCACATTGCCGGACTGAACCGGCCTGTCTCTCCATCGGCCTCTCCTTTTCCATGTTCGGACCAAAAGAAGTTTCTCTGGACTGGATAAGGATAGAGAGACAGGTCGGCAAATGACCCTTTGCCCTGAGGAAAAAAGAAAGTGGCAAAAATGATAGAAAACCCAACAAATTAACCTCACCATCTGTCAATAAATGAGACCCCAAAAAATCATACACATAATATGTAATATATGTCAAAAGCATTCAATAATATTTTACCTTGTACTGGGAAGCAGCCCCATCACTCTACAGGATGACCTCCTTGACACAGGTTTCCTTCTCAAGCAGGGATACTGCCCTGTCAGTGAAATGATGGACAGCAATGTCATCCGAAAAGAACATGAATACATGATGTACCAGCTGCCCAAACCTGTCCTTATAACAGCAGACGGACGGGTGCAAGGAAACCTGTGCCTTGCCAAAATGGGCAGACTTCTTCACCTCGGCGTGATATGTCGCCTTCCGATTTTCGGTGAAGTCTTGCACCATAAGTACTTGACCCGAAATGTAATATATACCGTAATTGATTAGTCCTGAAACTAATGAAAACTAACGTTTATGTTTAGAAATACTGATTACACAAAGAAAGAAAGAAAAGTACCTTTCTTGAGGCTCTCCTTTGAAATGTCATACTGGCTCTGCTGCCAGTATGCAGTGAAGAGGTGCCTCAAAAAGGTTGTTCCCTTCAAGAAGTTTTCTGAAAAAGAAATGCCAGTAAAATTGAATGACAATGCACATAACAATGAAATGTAACGTGAAGAGTGAATAAACAAAGTTAACAAGTAAACTCAAGTCAGAGAAACTTACCAGACAGTGTCATGGTAGGGGTGGATGTCAAGCTTCATCCTTCCCTTGACCTCCCATCTCTCTCAATGGAACCACTTCACCTCAAGGGGCGGATTCTGTCGTGACACCTGAGGCAGTCGCCTGAGAAAAAGAAGAAAAAAATGTCATAAACCAGCAACAATAAATATTTTACGAAAGAAGAACCTCTAAGCGATGTCTGTGAATGAAAACAAAAGAATGTTACAAGGGGTAGAAATCAACGTGCAAAGTGCTATGACAGTTAGTAATAGTAAACTTACCACTGACGCAATCCTTGTTGGGCCATTGTCCCTTGTAAGGACAAAGTAACAAGCTGAACAATTTGCCCTCAGGCACAATTTTCTGTGTCGGCCCCAACACCCTATTGAGGGAGTTAATTTTAAGTCTGGTGGTGAGAAGAAAAAAAATGTAAGACAAAATCAAAACGAGATGGAGAATGGTTGAGTCCTATAAAAGATGAAAACCCATACTTACTTGACACTTGTGCATGTGACACAAAGACATGTGTCAACAGGCACAGAGCCAAGCCTCCTTACATTTTTAGGCCTGAGGGCGGTGAAGGTAGAGAAAGCCACTGTTCTGCCAAAAAAGTCCTGGTACGCCTGGTACGCACTCTGTAGCGTGACCATCAGGACGTAGCCAGGACCCCTTCTGGTGGAAAATCTCTTGTGAGGCAGGACCCTGGCCACAACATGATTTGTGTAGAACCGCTGCACAATGATAGAGAGAAGAAAAAAAATGTCTGAATAGGTGAACAACTGCTACTCTCTGAAAAGAAAGTGTCATTAGTTCATGCACCAATAAATCCAGAAATGGTTTCAACTTACTTGAATCTCCTGCTTCACTAAGGCGAATCTCTCCTTGTCCGCCCTCTTGAGACACATCTGGTGGCGTCTCGTCTCATGCGTCGCTGCCTTTGGCTGAGTCTTGGGGTCAGAGAAGTTGAGCCGTTGTCGGCGGTAAGCCCGAACTTCGGGATAATCTGAAATCACAAATATGTATTTTTCTTAATAACAAAAACCACAGGCACAAACTTAATGAGAAGAAAGGTACATTTGAAAGACAAGAAATAATACCTAAGAGTTTGTCGAGATTCCCCTTCCTCTTTTCGGGAGTCTTCCTCAGGAGGAGGTTGGCAGTCATATTTGCCGATTCTTCATCGGTTGAAAGACACCCTCATACAGCAAAGAGAATAAAACTAATAAAAAAGAAGCCCACAGCACTTAACACAATGCATTCATTAATTGCTTTAATGTACATTATTTAAAAATAAAAATTTTCAAAATGACCTTGGAGCATGTGTTGTAACAATGCTGACGCATCCTTTGTGCAGACACCGGCATGTCGTCGAGAGCCACCGTCCCGTGCTGACATCTAAGTTCCAGACGGGGCGGGAACCCAGCAACAGGCGTTGATGTGAACAGGGGAACAGCTCCAGGAGAGGGAGAGGGCATTGCTCCAGGAGAGGGCATCGGGGAGGCGGGAGGCTGAAGGACTGAAGAGAATGACCGCCGCCTTCTCCAGGCTCTCATATATGCCGCATGGGCCGTTCGGTCATGCAATATTTTCTGAAAATATAAATTCAAGACACAACTGGTCATTTATGGTGGACACAAACATATAATATATAAGCAGAAACAAACTTGCCTTTCTGACAATGACCCAGACACAAATAATTTTAACCCACCTGACGAGATTGAAGGAGACTTCGCTCTCTCCTGGCGGCATAGTCATGCCCTCTGCGGCAGGACAAGCTAAAAAAAAAAAAAGAAATAATGATAATGTTCCGTTCATCATGCCAAGATTTTAATTTCTATTAAATAGCAAAATTTATTGACACACTTCACTGAAACATGCATTGTGTGTAGGCTTACGGTTCCTCTCATAATAGGCCTCTTTGTCGTCCAACATCTGACGAGTGCCGCTGGCCCAGTACTCCTCCCGCTTGCGCATTCGTTCTTTGTGCCGACGTTGCTGGGTGGCCAGATACTCCTGGTGCTTGACTGGGTTATCGGTCTTCATCCTCTGCCGCCGTCTGGCCGACTCGCTAGTACCTGGCATCTAGGTTTTACATATAAATATATTATTATGGCCATGAAACTGAAACGGCATCTTTTCATAAAGAGATGAAAATCATATTAATTATGTTTATTCATATGAATTTAAATGATGCAGGAACTAACATAGTCTATCACAATACAAGGCAAGTGACGTTTAAATTTAAACTTGCCAGTCACAGTTGGAAAAAAAATTAAAATGATTTTTAAAAGAAACTTTAAACTGAAACAATATGTGCAAGTGTAAGATCAAAATCAGAGTATCAGTGAAATCACTTAAAAACATTTAAAATGTCCACACATTGACCACATGGGCTCTACTAAGAAATATAAAACCACAGCCTAGCTATATAAATACGAAATATAAACGAAATATTCCCGATATCTAATACTTTTTGATCAACATAAACAACAATACAAAAATTGTGAAGTCCACATAACAATATCGCCACAAGCTGTGAAGCTGATAAATGGATGTCGCCCATGGCGCTATCAGCGAGTGAAGTAGACTAACAGCTATCACGCACCCGCTTAACCTGTGACGTTAATTTACACTTATCGCCCAAATTCGGCGAAAATTCAGCAATTTATTTTGAAAAGTTACAATATCTAAGTGTGAACTTCAGTTCCATATGATTTAATTTGATGTTTGCAAGTCCTTAAAAAATGAAGATACAAGTTTACTCTGATCGGTCTAAACAATCTAAAGAAACTAAGTTTTCATGCCCGAGTCGTGACTCTAGCGGCGATATTGGAGCAGCAATATTATCAGCTTCACGCACTTTATTTTATTTTTGCACTTACCTTTTCCACAGAAATTGAATAAACTCAGAAGAAATTGAAACAATGAACTAAAATGAGTATCACTTGATGCGCACGACCGTCTCCGCTGCTTACAATGGAAGTAATGACGTTCTTTGTCTTGCATGCGATAAGTGATGACGTCAGCATCACGCGTCAGATGAGATTTTAATTTTTTTTTTATATTTCAATTTTTATCAAATCAGCTTCAAACTCTCTGATATGATTATTTAGCCTTTTTTTAAAAATAGTACCATTAAAAAATATGTAAAATATATTTTATCAATCTTTAACTGTCGAAAAGAAACGGCGATCACGTCGTCTTCGCGCGTGCTCTAAAAATGGACCCAAGAATAACAGCGTTTTCGGAATTCAAAATCTTTTTATGCCTTTTGGGTTGTGTCCCTGAAATCCGCCTTAGAGTTAGAGTAAAAATAAAAGTAGTGTCAATTGGCACCGAGTGACTCGGTGCCAATTGACAATACCACTGCAAAGCGTCAATTGACACCGAGCGATATCGAGGCACTCGGTCACAATTGACAATAACATAAGTAATCGTCAATTGGAACTGTGCCGCATCGAAGTTACCATCAGCATCATGTAATTGTAATTCTATTCATATTCTAATGAATCATTTTCATTTCTTCAGCTCAAATTCATAATAATATTATGTTCAATGTCACGGTGTTTGTGACCAATGACCAATCAGATTCAAGCATTTATAATGCGCTACCCCATAATAGGTCTAGTATTCCCGAGAAAATCTGAGGAGATATTATGTTCAGGTAAATATCGTAATTTACCGAACTGTAAAAATCGTTGAGCTGACAAATTCTGACTACCTATGTTTATGTACTTATTAAAATTGATAGTGTAAATCAACCCTTTTGTTACCGAATTCAAGCAAATTTGAAGTTATTATATGCTTCACTTGTATATTTTAAGCCTTCGCCCTGTCAATCAAACCCCGATACAATGCCATTTTGTATTCGAAGTGTCTAGGTGCCGGGCCTGGCACCTATCCCTGGAGGATAGGTGCCAGACGAGGAGATAAGGGGCGTGTCTATCCAAGCGATGACAGATATCAACTGTTCTGTCCAGGGGTTGACAGAAGTAAAAATTAAATGAAGGCACTGGAATGAGTTATGTCCAGCAGGGGGTGACAGAAGTAAAAGTGTCATACCGTCACAATCATAACACAAATCTGTGGACCATATTTACTTGGTAAGGAAATATCAAGACATTTCCTCAAAGGAAGCTGAAACTATAAAAAATAAAAATTTGTTTCACCTATCTCATCGTAGTGACTTAGACAATAAATAAGTTTTATCCAGTTTTCTAAAAAAACACGAAAAATGACTTGGGCACTTGTACTTGTGTGATCGTGAGTCTAGTTCCTATGCCTGGCACCAATCCTCCAGGTAGGGTTGGAGGGTACGTGCCGGGCCTGGCACCTATTCCTGGAAGACTCAGGATACCGCTTCAGCCATTTGGCTCAGTTTTGTGGTGACGTGTACACAAAGCTAATTTACATACTCTAAAAATGGATGCACTGTTCTATCAAATGTCAGTCAATGAAATTG